>JBCEWB010791743.1:0-16444 GCA_039654565.1 Peronia peronii | reverse complement strand
TCTTTTTGTATCTTTTCCTTTATTCTACTACTAACTTCTCCTTTGCTGAGGCCCGCATTTATATCTACGTTATCTTTTAGGGTACCGTTCTTGGCTAATTTATCCGCTATCTCGTTTCCATTTATTCCTACATATGCCCATACTATTGTTACTGACCTGTTTTGATTTTTAAGTTTAGTGTTAATTTTTAATATTTCTTCTTTAATGTCTTCTCTTTCTGTTTTTTTTTTCTTACTATCTAATCCTTTTATACTTGCCATAGAGTCTGTTAGAATTGTTAGGTTTCTACATTCTGTTTGTTGAAAGATCTCTATGGCTGTCTTTATGGCTGTTATTTCCGCCGTGTAAATTGATACCTTATCATTGATAAATGATTTAGAGCAAGAAGTAGAAGAGGGATCGGTCAGCCTTTCGCAATTTGCTGACGACTCAGCCCTGTGGGTAACTGACAGTATCATAAAAAGAGCCCAAATTATAATGCAAAGAAACATAGATGCAGTAACAAAATGGATGGGAAAATGGGGCCTAAAAATAAACACGGGAAAAACAGTAGCAATGATGTTTAGAGCATCAAGAACAAAAAAGAAAGAACAACCCAGACTAGTAATAGAAGGACAATCAATAGAATATGTGAGCAGAACTAAATTTCTAGGATTAACATTAGATCAAAACTTAAGTTGGAAAGCTCACATTGAAGACCTAAAGCAGAGTACAGCGACAAGACTACATATGTTAAGATACATAAAAGGTAGAGGAAGGGGGGTACACCAGAAATGCCTAATCATGGCCTACAAGGCATTTATACTAGGAAAAATAGACTATGGATCAATAGTGCACGGAGGAACAGCAAAAACATATAGGGATAACATAGCTAGAGCACAACATCAAGCCCTCTGTACGATAACGGGAGCAGCACTTAGCAGTAACACACAAGCACTGGAGGTGGTAACGGGAATAGCCCCTTTGGAACTGAGGAGAAAGCAATTAGCATTAAATTACAGCGCCAATGTATACCTAGAAAAAGACCACCCAGCATACGAAGCAATCCATTTTAGGGCAAGTAAAAGTCTCCCACACCATGAACCAATAATAAGAAGCTGTAGAAAAGAATTACAGGAAATAATGAAGAAAGACATAAAAAGTCTAAAAATAATACAAAAACCAGAGTCCCCACCATGGGAACTGCAGACAATAGAAATAGACATAGACATAGCAGTAAACATAAACAAGAAAGAAACTACAGCAATCAAAACGGCTGCACTGGAAAAAATAGAAGAAAGAAAGAGTTACTTAACTTTATGCTACACAGACGGCTCCAAAACAAGAGAAGGAAAAATAGGAATAGGGGTGTACTTCCCAGAATCTAAAATAGCAATAGAAAAAAGACATTATCACTGTAATGGTGACATGATTCCAAAAGTCGCTATCTTATCTATAAGTGAAGGTATCCGTTGCACTATAGCACTATTCAGTATAGTCTCCGTTTGAGATATTCATCATATCAAAGTTTATTCAGTTTTACTGCTATCTGTATGAGTATCTCCATGAGGTGGAATTAGATCCTGATTCAGTAAAGGCAAATGATCCTGTGAACAAAGGCCGTATTTGAAAAAAAATAATAATCAAATTTGACTGCCACTGCATACTGTATAGTTTTGTCTCATGATTTTTAAAAATGTTTTGTTATTATTATTATCATTAATATCGGCACGAACATTTGCTAAATTACCCAGTCATGATATCAGCAACCTCGGGCATAACACACATTCTTTGTAATTCGTTGATCTCTAAACCACTTAAAGAGTATGTCAAACACTTCTTGTTCAGGTTCACTGCAGCAGTTCTGTACATAAAATTATTACTAAAGCCAACATCAAAGGAAATAGTTATCATTGCATCAGCAATTATCGGTAGTGGTTCTTATTTATTACCTTTACTCTCCTCAGGTGCACTTAGAGATGTTCTGGGCAGCTATGACGGTTCCTTTTACTTAAGTGGTGCCAGTATGGTTGGTGCAGCACTTCTGATGTTCCTCAGCAATGTTCTCATCAAACTCGGATATACCCCAAAGCCACAGACTACATCATTTGTGATAGACTGAAGAGTATTAATTGTTTTACTTGTGATGTAGTCACGATGCCGGAAAATCAAAGATTCTTTTCAGTCATGGCATGGAGTAAATGGAACAAAAACAGATGAACATAAAATGGCCCTGATTCCAAAGAGTTACTTTAACAAGATTGTTGTGCTCTACTCACGGAATTCTGATTCGAACGAGTTACTTTAACAAGGTTTTTTGTGCTCGAATGTCTGTTTAAACTGTGTTTTGCCAGAGGGATGGCTTCCATTGTCCGAATTTTATGAAAAGCTTCTCTTAATGTGTGCGGAAACAACACTGGTTTCAAAATCTGAAAATCTGTTTAAATTATTTTTTTTTAAACTATGAATTGTGCACACGTTACATCTCTTAAAATTGCATGAAAGGAAACTGCAAAGTAACAGCAATGTATTTATAATGAGCATGGAGTAAATAGAAAAATGAAAAAAAGTACTTTTAAAGTACCATAGTCACATAATAATATAGTCCCATCAGATTCAGATACATCAAGAAATCTTAAGGTATTTCCATAGTATTCACAATTCCTTCGACTACAGGGAATAGAAATGAGAAAACTCTTGTTACGAAAATATTAATAGGCTGTATGCCTGCCATTCGTTGAAATCTATTTAAACTTCATCAAACGACCTTTTATAGTTTCCTTGCATTCCATGAGGAAAAATTTGAAAAATGTACTGGCAAGATCACTGGGAAAATGTTTCAATGAAAAATCATGAATGTAACAACTATGCAAAGTATAATTGTTTCTGTTCTTTCAGGAGGAAACTATTTTAAATCTTGATCGTGTCATTTGGCTCTGGAATGATTGTTGTGTCTTAATATATGTACAATATTGTGATTATAAGTGAGAATTGTTATGATATAATACAAAATTGACTTCAGTTTTGATATATATGTATTATGGTGCAGATATTTCCAATATCTCTTAAACAATACATAATATAACATGCATAACAAATAAAAAAAAGTGCACCGAGAAAACTCAAGTTTTGTATTCACAAAGAAGATGAAAAAAAAAACCCTCAGATTGCATGACAGATCCTTAAAATATTTATTTTTCCGAAGTCAGACCTGTCTTATTTGAGAAAGAACTCAGTACGTAACCAAACCTCATCAACAATGTGAATGACAGGACCATGATCATTACAAGCGAACGCTAATAACCAATACGGCAAAAGGATAATCAGGATAAACAGTAATAATCAGGAGTGAATGATCACATTTCACAGATTACTATTTTTTAAAAATCAAATTCCTGACAAATGTTACTACCATACATTTTTGTTTTAGTCACAAAATTGGTATGATTTTCAAAATGTATAACAAAGTGGGCTAAATCATACAGGACAACCACTATCCGTTGCACAAAATGGGGGTTTGCCTAGGATCACATAATACCATCACCAGATTCCCTTATTTGAAACCTTTGAAGGTTGAGATGATGGCCGGAGTTTAGAAAATAATTTTGATTGTTATTAAAGCATGTGATTTCAAATTGATTTATGCTTACTGCCACATGACATTTCGACAGATCTCAGGTTCTAACATAAATATTTATCATGCATTGCCAGTGATAAGTCCCGAGATATAGGTAGACCTAGAAAAGTTGGTGAGTCAGCATTGGACGAGCGAAATGTTATATCAGACTAGAGGTGTCCTTTATGTTTTATCATCGGTTCCATGTGACAGTATGTGAGAAATGTGACATTTCGTCAGAATTGTGTATGTGTGTGTGTATGTTTTACTTTGTCCTCTTTCTTCTTTTTCTTTTCTTTTTGTTTGTTTATTTGTTTGTTTTGTTTGTTTATTTGTTTTGTTTGTTCGTATTTGCTTCCACCTTTTTTTTTGTAATTTGTTGGAACAAGCATTGCACAATATAGCAAAGAAGCATGTGGGTAAAATATATTATCGTTGCAGAAACATATCATTATTATATTCTTATTAATCACAGAGTATAATTAGAAAGTTTTAGAAATAATGTTTTTGATAGTTATCAAGAATCCTCTCATTAATAGGCCAATGTAAGTTTCACGTATGTTGTAAAGTAAAATATCTTTTGCAAACAAAATAATACTCTCGTACATTTTCTTGGTTGTATGCCTTGTTCAGCCATTCTTTACAGTCATTCGCACCATCCGTGCTGCGTTGGTCGCTGCATTGCTGTGTTATCCCTGCTGGGTTCCACAATAATAATAATAATAATAATAACAACAACAATAATAGCAATAAAAATAATAAATGCTTCTATGTAGGCGTCTCATCTATAAACGCTTGAACCGTTTTCCAGACCTGAAGTGTTTTAAAGCAGAACATAGAACATTACGTCACACCAACAAGAAAGACCTAAAAGTTTGGGGTTTGGGTTTGGATATATAGCCGGCACATCAGCCACTGCCACGTTGTTCTTCGACAGACCGCTGATATAAGCTTACATAGATTGGTTGTCCGTCGGGAACCGACCAGGTCAGTGACTGTGAATTAACACTGTAATGTCAGCCGTCTTCTGACAAAACGTCGCAGAAACCCAAATTGTACAGGAGAACCAAAAAACCATTTCAACCGGTTGCTCAGTAGAAATAACAATTCGTATATTATGAAAGGAAAATGATAAAATTCTTATTTTGAAGATATAGACCATGAACAAAAAATACGTCCTGACAAAAATCTAGTTTGACCTAATTATGCATATGCAACTTTCTGTCAGAAGAGGGCAGATAATTATGGCCACTGCTCAGGTCCATTTGATAGCGGACCATAATACAGGCTGGCTTGGAAATCTTGCTGTCATCTGTTTAGCAGACATACATACATAATCATAAAATGGCACATAAATGTGTTCATAACATGCTCAAATTACATAATGATCTAAAACAATCATTCACGTAGCTATAGACTTGAGTGGCCATATCAGAAAGGAATAAAATAGCTGAAATGGTCACTCAGAAAGACAATGTTGTTGAGCAAGTTTGTTTTCAGTTCACCTTTACCTGATTCTAGACAAGAGAGACTGTTAATTTATATATTAAATTATAACTAATTATAAATTAGACTGTTAAATTATATATAAGATTTATAAATTAAAATACTGTTATTGGTGGTATTGATGGCAATAGTGGTGGCACGGGTGCATGTGCTGGTGGAAATAGTGGTATGACGTTGGTGATGGATAAACTCTATGAGAAGCTCTTTTCTTGATGTGGGATGTTGCCGCTGTCTTGCTGGTGAAAAAAATGTACATTCATATGGTGCCACAGTGCCCACCTATTGACAGTGGTTCCAAAAGGAAGACCTAGGGAACTGGATACATAGGCACCATAATGCCTGTCTAACACTGGCGGATCCATAGACACCACATTGTTATTGTATAAAATCATTATGCCACTAGGGCTTACGGTTGGAATTAGAGTAGGGTTAGAATTAGAGTAAAGGTTAGGGATTAGGACTTAAGTTGGGGTTAGAGTTAAGGTTGAGTAATCCATTGGCAGTATGCATCTGACCAGCCCTGCATATTCGAGACGCAATATGGCGCCTATTTATTTGTGGTCATTGATGAAATGATGTAGATGTGGCTATTTCAATTATGCTATTATAGTGGCATTGTGATGGTTGTATTCTTGTATTCTTGTTGTTGTTATCGTCGTTAATATTATTGTTGTTGTTGTTATTGTTGTTGTTGCTGAGATCGTTGTTGCTGTTGTCTTTGTTGTTGTTTTGTTAATGTTGTTGTTTGTTGTCGTTGCTGTTTTGTTTTTGTTGTTGTTGTTGTTGTCATCGTTGTTACCGTTGTTGTTGATGATGTAATACATGTAGTAGTAGTAGTAGTAAGCTTAGTTTTCTTTACCATTAGTGCTGTTGTTGTTCTGGATAGTATTGTTCATGATGATATTCATGTTGTCGTTCCTTGATGTCTGGTTGCTGATGCCTGGTTCTATTTAATTTTCTGTTTCAGTTTTGTTTGTTTGTGTGTTGCTATTGTTGTTGTTGTTTCTTAGCCTACATTATTTACAGTACTTGAATGGGTGTCTAAAGTGTGTTTCTTAACAACTAGGTTGGAAAATCATACCTAACTTTCATATTACACATTACCAAATGCCTTGCTTTTCATTGGCCTACAAAGCACTGTGTCTTCTTCGGAAATTAATTTTTTTTTTAATAATTTTATGAAATTGAGACGTCGTTCGTAACTATCTCAAATTATGAAATAAAACTTTCCGAACGGAAAACAGCTGGTTTCGTCGAGTACTTCAGTTGCAATGAATCTCCTGTGAATACAGTGCCAAAGCTTTACTCCTGTATATCAACTGCGATGGGATCTTACATAAATACATTTGGGATCACGTGTCGGTCAACCATGGTACAGTGTTGTTAGGCCTGTTGTGAATGGACAAGCCGAGCTGCTGTAGATGCCTTTGTCATAGAGATATGCCCAAAGTCCAGATAGTGTGGAAGGATGGTGTGTTACAAACGTGGATGGTTGTGAATAAGGCCTAAGTAGGGGCAACAGTGTGTGGGTGTGTGTGTGTGATACAAACTTGGTGAATTTACCATGAATATTATAGAGCGTCGGTGAGCTGTAACACGAGATACAAATGCAGACTGAAATTTAATTAACTAGATACTTCCATAGAATAGTGGAATTTATATCCATTCTTTCCAGCTACATCTCAGACAGATTCGTTTACATGAACAACGAAATGCTACACCAAGAAAAGGTATTTTTTCTGGCTATGTATGGAGTAAAGTTCAGAATTTTCTGCTCAAGATACAGGCACTTTGTTGTTGGTTGTTTATCATTACTAGGGTTCACTTATGCAGACTTTAGGTCGACTAGGAAAATCGAAATACACTTCACTTTTCATGAAGGGGCAGATGTTCTAGCCAGAGGACCACTGCTGTAAATCGACATAAAAGTGCTTCTGAACAGTCATATGGAATTATTGTATGAATTACGGTGCACATAATATAGCTGGTCTTTGGTCAAAACACCACCAGACGGTTGAACGTTTGATTGTATAACTGCCAGGATAACACTCAAATTTTAAAAAAAAAAAATTTCAAACCGTCAAATCTAGCCAGTTCAAGGGTTGCATGGGTTAAAAAAAAAAAAGAACAAAACCTGTATAGCATTATTATTTGGACGTTGAACTTTCAATACCGGACAAAGTTCGCCTATTTTAATACAGAGGTGAGAACAAGATGAGTGTACCCAAAGAGACGGCGGTGCAAAGGGTTAACATGCAGTTTTGAGAACATTACAAAATGCTGTACAATAACCCCAAAGAATCAACCAAATGAACTTCTGCCATGGTGCGGTGAGATAATTGCCGCTGACAGACCGTTGTGCGTTGTTAGATTCAGAGATGTTTGAATTGTGAAAATGTTTCTTCATAATTTCAAACTTTTTAACTTTCAGGCTATAAATCACTTTGTATTGCAGAAAATAAATTATTATTCTGACTTTGAAGAAGAAAAAAGAAAGCGCCTCTTATTATTTCTGTATTTGAATTCAAGGTCGTTGATGTAACACTGTCTATTGACACTCAAGCGTTAACCCTCAAAGTGCCAAAGAATGATAGATTTGCCACTCTCTCTGTGAGGATGTTCGATTAGGCTAAAGGATATGGCGGCAATGCCAAAAACAAAGACTGTTTTTTAAACTGCCCTTTTCCTTCTTTTGCCAGACACAAAAGGTGTCGAACAAGCGCGACAGCGAAGGAAGACATTACTTTTGCACTTTGTACTTGAAAGATATATTGTGGAAAATCCCTCCCCCCCCCCCCTTCCTCCCCACCTCATCCCCCTCTTCCACCCTCCCCCTCATGGAGAAAATCTAATACTAATTTTATCATATTTTCCTGTGATCCGTTTTTCAAATAACAACGGAATAGATAATATTTTTGTTATGTTTTGTTTTTCTTTTCACCCTGCTTGTTCAATACCCTTTATGTCTGTCTAAGAGAAGTAACAGGGCTTGTCAAAAACAATTCCCACTGGTAGTGATTTAGAAAGTAAATCAAATGTAAAGTATAACGAGTGAGTGTTTCAGGAAATCTGTCCCTTGATGTTAGTTTGAATGACCGTCTGACCCGTCATTTCTAGTGTATAAGTACCGCTATCCCAGAGTGTGACGATGCCATTATCATGGAGAGGCTCGGAAATTGTGAATGGGGAAGTGTCTTCCTTCTTTTCTTTTTCCTCTTAAGTATGGGGCATAGATATAATAGTATTATTAGACCCCGCCGCGCGGCATCGATTTCGCTATTGGCCGCCATAGAACCAATATCCGAGTAATAAAAGAAGTGGTTTTGATTAAATTACGGGAAAATAAATAAATAAATGATGACACTAATAGTTGACGCGAAAAGGAAACAAAAGGAAGGCCTTCTGAAATTTATCACATATTAGGCCTGGTGGTAATCAATGAGTCAGTCGAAAGAAAGAAGGCCGTTTCCATCGAATTCAGCATGTTGAAATTAGAGGCAAACAGTGAAAAAAAATCGACTTTATCATACATGGCAACACCGCCATCTTGGATTTTGTCGTCCCTAAATTGCCCGACTTTAAAATCTATCTCCTCCGCCAAATTTCAATGGAACTTGATAAAATTTGGTGAACATATTGTTTGACACAACATCTAAAAAGTTACATATTTTCAGCCGTTCCCATGCAATAGAACATGTTCTAGAAATTTTTGAAAAGGCCATGTAACGAAAATTCCAATTTTGGCGGTTTTTTTTTTTTCATACTAAAAACCCATTTTTATTTAAAACTTACCAACTGAATGGAACGCGCATAGTACGTTTTTTGGTTTTGTTATGAAAATGATGTATACCAAATTTGGTTAGAATCGGTTTCGAAATAACAAAAAAAAGATAGTTAAAGAGTGTAAAAAAAGGGTTTTGAGAAAAACGCGTTTGAAGTTTTTTTTTCAGCGAAAAATTGACGTGAAGAGTTTTTTGTCGGGCTTTTAGCCTCGGAACAGCCTTTTTTTTTTTTTTACATACTAGCCCTCTCTCCGTGACTTCTGTGTTTCTTGTTGTCGTTTTTTGGCGTCCTGTGCATATCTTTTCTCGAATTTTGCCCCTATCCTCCATCATTATAAGGGCTGCCATAGAGTACCTTCCGGGTTCTTGAGGGCCTATATATGCCCCCCATATCTTTTTTTGTTCAAACCAAGAGGATTTTGGCCTTTACTATGACATATAGTCACAATTGAGCTCTGAAGTAGCAGAAAGATAGCAAAATTTTACTATTTATAGAACGTGGAAATTCATTTTAGAACGCTTATACTGATAATCTGCATGATCAGCAGTTTTCTTCGCCTCATAGTGACTATCCAGTGTCCATCCGTGGTACTAGGGTTCATGATATTGCTCTAAGATGTCATAATCAAGTGTTTGTTTATGCACTCTTTGCCTATAGATAATCAAATAGTGATGATCCACGACTGCAATTTAGCAGCCAGATGGAGCCAAATCCTGGTCGACAGTAGGCTAGGACTACCGTTGAATGACCATGGGTCAAACACAGAATGGATATCGACTTTTTTATACCATTTTTATATACGTAGAAAAGACAGAGCTTTTAAAAGAAAACAAAAGCCCAAAATCGCATTTTTTTTAGCAAAATCCACATTTCAGGACGCCCCCCCCCCCCCTTTAAAAGAAACACCAAGAAGAAAAAAAAAAACATAAAAACAGTGGAAATCCATCCAACATGGAAGCTTGCACTCCTAAACAAACAGACACAACATTGGCGTACACAGAAAGCAAACAAGTGGCATGAACACATTACGTACTAGCAGACAGGGGAAAATACAAGAACATCAGCGAGATACTTTGCTGTGTTTCACGGAAGGGAGCAAAACTAAAGAGGATAGACAAAGAGTAGGATCTACTTTTCATCACTAGGTTCAAAATAAGAATAACCAACGAAACACCATGTCGTATGTCGGATGGAATGAGTCGGATTTCAAACAGAGATTCGTTGAGATAACAGGATTTTGCCCATGGGATTACAAGAGTTAAAATTTTTGGAAGTTATTTGACAGTGAAAAATCCGTTTGGCATCTTGTCATTTTTCAGGCATTTTTCTCTTAACTCTTCTACGCTGTCAAAATTGAATACGGTCTATATCAAAACATATCTTTTCCAGATTTAGTCAATGCTGTGGTCCCAGGTGTGATGAATTTATGCGCATTGAAATTGCTGTTTTGACAGACCGAAAATAATCTGGTAAGCCATAGATGTACCACATGTCATTAACAAAACGTCTATGTTGCTACCATGTGATAGGCAACCGACACGTGACGAAAGATCGGATGACAAGATAGCGAACCGCTGCGATAGCCACTCCCACTCCCAGGCGGATGAAACGCGAATCACATCTTTACCGTAACCTCTACAAGTAATAATCTACATACGAATTCAAACTTAGTTTATAGATGCAGTTGCCCAACAGTAAAATTGCTCGTTTCATATACTGAACCAAACTGCCTGAATATGTATTACGTGTGCAATTAAGCCGCAAATTTTAATTGTGTGCTAAGCACAGGTGTGACCTATATAGGGTGTTTGCATTTATGCATTTATTTTTAACTTAATTTGCATCACTCTAGATATATAACAATCCAGATGGATTCTTATTGAGTGTTGGCAACCCCTCTTGCTCTTGAAAGAGAGGGAAATTTCACGATAAAATATCTACTATTTATGATAAAATTTTTCATCCATATGGGTGTAAAAAAAAATTACTTGTCGAAGCCACTCTGTGCATAATGCATGTGCTGATCATATTGTACTGAATGCAGATTGTTATTGAGCAGCTTATTACTTCTTATTGCCAAGCATAAGGACTGTTAAATAAGCAGTGTAAAAAGGGGAGGGGGGGGGGGGGGGGGAAATCACCTTTGCTCTCTTTTCTTAAAACGTTTGCGGTGAGAAATTCCAAAAAAATCGTGGTATAAGGGATTTTTTTCCTATCCTTATATTTGTTATTAGTATTATTTTTATAATGTGTCCATCTACTTTTTTTTTCTTCGTGATCAATTTTTTAAGAAAACAAGAAGAAAAGTGACTTTTTTTTTTTACTTTCCACTGCTTGTTCAACACCCCCTTGTGTCTGCTGGCAATGAGCAACAACAGTGCATATGGCAACGGATAGAGTTGCATACGGTTCGCTCCGGGAATTACCGAAGGAGGTGTACTCGCAAAGAAGTCCAAGGTTTCATTCTCCCCTCGTCTCCAGCACGCGAGAGCTCTATCTCAAACTCCCTACTGTTGCAGTATGCCAGGACCTCCTGACAGACACGTTTAAATTTTTGACCTCACATGGCGAAAGGGTAATCTGCTCTGGGGTCGGCAAGCGCTCGAAGATAGTCGTGAACTTTAACTCAGTTTTCATTTCCCTGTTAACATAATGGAAGACCTAGTGGTCAGCTGACTGAATTACAGAGACAATTAAGGATCGGTGTGCATGGGACAGTTACTTCACTTTAATAGAGACTTCTCTGACAAAACACCTTTCTATTATTACAGTTTAGTTATTTTCCTACCCACTCAAATATAAAATATAACTTTCTACAATATCAAACAAGACGGTCTATTGCATCCGCTTCACTCTCTAAAAATTACATTTGATTTATACATTAAGACAGAGGTCACAAAACGAAATCGCGATTTTCTCAAAGCAGCGTTTTCTGAGAGGGAGGGGGGGGAGGGGGGAGGTGAATTGTCAAAGTAGGTCAGCACTGACAATCTACAGGGAGGCCGAAAAGTTCCAGGACACCAACGTCATGTGGTTTTGGGGGGCCACCCTAGTTATTGTGTCTTTGTCATTGACGATATATTTGATTTGATTTTCTGCTGTTCCTGATATTTCTGTTCTATCAATTGAGTTTATTTTTGAAACATGTTGTTGTTAATTTGTTTTTTGTTTTATTAGAAATAAAGATTTGTCCATTAAGTTCATTTCTTTATTATCATCCAGTGTCCTGGGCATGGGACTTTCCGGCCACCCCGGTAATTTGAAAAACCGCATGGTCTTATTTAGATTAAATGCAAAAGGACCAAAATGGTTTGCTGGTTGCAGTAGGGTCATAATCAGAACTACAGAAATGTCCTAGAAAAGGGTGTCATTAAGGAAAGCAGCATGATTTTGTTGAACATTTTGTCACAGACAGTAGTAAGACGTTTAATGTCTATTGCTTGACAATATTAGCTTTTAGTAAATGCAAGTCTTCACCAATCATTACGATCCAAATACTACATGTAGAATAAGCTTCTATCTACTAAATTAAGCTAATATATTTTCAGGTTAGCAAAGGGTATACTTTTCATTCCCCAAAATTTCATGTCAGATTTCAAGGAGACAGACTGATGCAGAAATTTTCGAGGCTATAGAGTTGTTTGTTTTGTTGTGTTCTTGCAGATATCCATACCGGAGCCAGAGTGTAGGTTGCTTTATATTGGAAACTGGTATTATTTATCCGATTTCGTTCACATATGGATTAGTAGGCTATATTTTAAACTGGTATTATTTCTCCGATTTCGCCGATTTTTAGTCCGATGTGGACTAGCATATTTTAAACTGATATTATTTATCCGATTTGGTCCATGTAGACATACCGTTTTTTGAAACTGAACATCTATCTAACCAGCGGTGAAGCTTCACACATGTCCCTCTCTGTTTGCCTCTAATGTCATTAGGGACAGCGAAAGCACACGAGATGTCCTGTGTGTTGTAAGAGAGACGACTGTCGATGTGTGACAGCGCAACTATTGCATAGCTGTGTCATGAAGGTGAGTATCCTGTCAACCTGTCAATAATCGTCAAATAATTTTGTGTTAGATGACGATTGTTAATGTAATTTTAAGTTACAGTAATTAGCTCATCAGCCTATCGATCTGCGATTTTTTATCGCAGTCGAACGATTGACTTTCGAAGCCACTGATATAGCTATTGCCAGGGTGATTTTGAACTAACGTGAATAGACTAGCATAATCTATTCATGCGTGTGCTGTCAGTGGGTCTTTGAGAGGTGATGTGTTCATTTTTACAATAATGTTCAGGCATGTAGACTTGCTAGTCATTTCAGTGGTAAACGTTAGGAGTTTGTTTTATTTATGAAACTGAAATAGATCTTACATGCTCCATGTCATAAGACCATTTGATGTTTTCGAAAAAGTCTTTACTGAGGAATGAAACGATTTTTTACAATATTAAATTTCATTCTGATGGCTTGATCATAGATCTGAAATGTTTGGATACCTTGTGCTGTTTCCCCTATTTCAAAACATTTATTATAGCAGATAGAGAATAGAGAGAGAGATATTGCTAGAGAAAGAGACATAGTGAGAGAGTAAGAGATATTGTAGATAGATACTGAGGGATAGTGAGAGAGAGAGAGACTAGTGAGACAGACTGGGGCATAGTATGAGAGGCTGAAAGATGATGAGGGAAACGGAGGGATGGCAAGAGAGACTGGGGGAAAGTGAGAGTGACTGAGAGTTAATGTGAGAGAGAGACAGTGAGAGAGACTGAGGGATAGTGAGTGGGAGAGAGAGAGACCGAAGAATAGTGCGAGAGATAGTGAGAGAGATTGGGGGATAGTGAGAGATAGTGAGAGATACTGAGGTATAGTGTGAGAAAGATAGTGAGAGAGACTGAGGGACAGTGAGAGAGAGTGGGGGATAGTGAGAGAGAGTGGGGGATAGGGAGAGAAACTAAGAGATAGCGAGAAAGACTGAGAGATAGTGAGGGAAACGGGACGATGTTTGGGGAAACCGCGGGATACTGAGAGAGACTGAGGGATAGTGTGAGAACGACTGAGGGATAATGAGAAGAGAAATGCCCCATTTACACGTAACGAATCGTGTGGAGGAACGATCCCTTACGGGATAAACCCTTGTCACTGATGTCCAATCGCGGGTGTTGAGGGACTATCCTCCTTTCTCTTGATGCCAGATGCATTTCCCCCGGGACCGATTCAGAAAATCAAGCATTGCTTGAAATTTTGGCGACCAGTCCTGCAGTATGAGATTTCCTTTGAAGTTGTCACCAGGCGAGGATACATTTTTGATAATTAATTAAAAGAGGAATTTTGCGATCAAAGTAAAAACTATGTGCATATTTGTAATCAGCGTTATGAAAATTAATAAACTCTACGTGTGCTAATCGTTTTTTGTTGCTTGGTTTTAAAATTAAATTTTGTCCTTGTTTTTTTTTTTTTTTCAAAGCACAACAACTGCCCACTCTTTCGTTGCACGAGATGTTTGAGCTTGAATTTGTGTTGAGGATGTTGCACAGTCATATAATGTGCTTTAGCTTGTTCTGTGCCAGGCCTATCCTTTTCTTTTAAACGGGCTGTGTTGTGTGCAGCTGTTCTGCTTTTTTGTGAACATCGAAAATTATCATAGCAGTGAGGTCAAAAATGTCTGTTCTCAACTTCATTGAAGCCTATCGTTCACATGGCTGTCTGTCTAGAATAGATGGAAAGAATACACCAACCGCATATTTGGAGCATATGGCACGACATATTTCTGGTAATATTTTACACAATGCAAACTCCGAAATGGGGGTTTGAGCATTGTATATATGGTAATTTCTTTCTGTAGCTAAAAGCGTAAAGCAGCAGCCAGTCTCTCGTGTGGACTAATTGATTCTAACATCACTGTTGATTGTTTTTCAATTGGAAGGCCTTTAATATTCAGAAAGTGAATATGGATCGACTCATCCATTCTCAAGTACTTTTTGAAGTCGTCTGGTAAAAGCGAAGTTCATTCAATAGATTTGCATATGTGTAGGTGCGCCTTTTTAGCAACCATTTCCTCCCCAAAATCATTTCGTCTTCTTTTTCTTTAGCTTTTTTTTTTTTCTTGAAATGTAATTATGCATAGAGCTCGCACTTCATCTAAAACTTCGTCCATCATTTTTCACGAACACACCTGCCCGTTACCAGAATCTGCATATAGCTAACTAGCTTTGCATAAATTTTAGCAGTAAAATATTGCGCAAAACAGCACATGATCGATAGACCAAACGCCACCTGTAAATGTGGCAAATTGCAAGGGACAAAAATGAGGGATGGGCTCAAGGGGAGAAACCTCCGGGCTGGGGGGAAAGGGGCATTCCTTGGTGACAAACTCAAAGGATCCTACCCTACGTGTGAATGAGGTATAGGACAGTGAGCGAGTCTGGGGGATGGTGACAAAGACAAAGATGCCAAGATAGTGAAAGAAGCATGATAGAGACAATTTTTAAACAAAATAATGCTAATACTATGGCTGCTGAGTGGATTGACATTGTCATTGTGGGGACATGGCTTGGAATGAGAAAGAAGTCCAGCGTATGAATTAAATCACACATCAATGCGTGCATGAATGATTTGTGTGAATTATGTCCACAGATGAAAGAGTACAAAACGAATGCATGAGTGAATGCAGGAATGATAAATGTCTGATTGAATGAGCGATGAACGAATGATTGAATCAAATCAATCGATCAAACAGTCAATCAAGCAATCAACCAATCAATGACTCGATGACTCAATGAACAAACCAATGACTGAACGGATCTATGGATGAATGTATGGATGAGTAAATTCGTAGCAAAGATTGTTGAAAGAAAAGACTAAAACAAAGATACGAATAAAAACATATAAAAAACGAAAAAAAAGATGGGGATACATAACAAAATCGCTGGGATAGATAGTGACGACTTTCATATACTTTAAATTTTTCCATATCAATCACTTGTGGATTATCTGTTATTGCGTACAGTTGTTCGGATTTGTCTTGAAAAGAAAGGGCTATTTTTAAAACAAAAAATCAAATTGGTAAAGATTTATTGATTTATGCTTTCCATATCTCTGAAATCTACCACAAGCTAACATGCAGAACTAATATCTGCTTGACTTATTAGTAACGATACTGCATTATGAAGCAGTAGCCAGATTGTCCATTTTGCCACTTTTCCGCTGCATTGTGTGTCATCAGATTCAACAGTGTCAGCGTGCAATACTGGCATTCATGCTGACATCATGACAGTCAATGATCTATCTCTGTCCCCTGACAGCATCAGTGGAGGTCAGCAGTTAGACGATAACGCCATGGATGATGACAACACTTCCTGTCATAACGGAGATGACGTCACTTCAGATGGAGACAAGAAAGTAAGTTATGTCAAGGTCTGAATTGTTTATTCCGAATTATACTTCTCTTTAGACAGACAGACAGACAGACAGACAGACAGATAGATAGATAGATAGATAGATAGACAGACAGACAGACAGATAGATAGATAGATAGATAGATAGATAGATAGATA
>JBCEWB010791632.1:0-16445 GCA_039654565.1 Peronia peronii | reverse complement strand
CTTCTCCATCCTTCCATCCCCCCTCCTCTCCCCCCCCCCCCCCAACATTTAGGTCTTTTCTATATTCTGAAGTGCTTTTTCGATTTCCCTCTTTCCACCAATTCTTTCTCTCTCTCGCACACACAGACACACACACATACACAAAGTCGTCAGGGTTTTCGTTTCAATCTTTTCGCACCACTTTGTGGTATTCTGGAAAAGTGACATCATATTACGATAAGAGAAGGCAGGCAGAGGGCAGCTAACAGAAATGGGAAAGGGGGCTGGGGAGAGGCGAGTGTCTGTTTGTCTCACTTTCCGTCTTAATTTATGGTTGGCTGATGCACAGTGAGCGGGGTCAGCGGACTGAGCGGGTGATACTGGTGGTATTGTTGGTGCTTAGCACAGGACTGCAAAACTGGCTAGCAGTGACGCGGTTAATATTAATAAGTGCAAGATATGATCCATTCTTAGTACTAATATAAAATGCTGAAAATCTAAACAACAAAAATCTAAAATGGTATCAAGTTTTAAAGCAAATTCTCTGTTACTGTTACTAAACCTTTCTGAACCAAACATTTTCCTGCCTTAGAACCCCACATGAAGAACGGGGATTTTATATCAAAATCCTGATTTATTTTATTCATGGTCATTCTTCAGAAATGTAAATCTACGAAGAGCACTGCAAGACATTATATTTAGATCTAGATCTGGATCTAGTCTATATTCTAATTGTCCAGCTTAACCTGATCCTGACTCCAATTCTTGTCGACCAAGTTTCATACTGTCAATGCTTTTAATAAAACGTAGTCTGGAACACACGTAAATGAGTGCTCATTCTGACGGGTACTGAAAAAAAAAATCATAAATGCCGCCGGTCGCAAAATTGCCCGCAAACAGCTGAGGTGACTGACAAAAAGACAGAGTCTAGGATTTTTAAAAACATTACAGCCTGGTGGACTTATCTAAAGGACTGACCTTATCCAGTGTTGGAACAGACATTCTCTGAATTTTCGGCGATGGTCCGAGCTGTTGCTCATAATCGCGAATACGTTTCATAGGGCTTGAGGACAAACACAGGTACTGATCTACATCCATATTACATGATATTATAATACAAAGTGAGTTGAGCAACTGAACTCAGCGGGTTCGGCGAAGGGTTATCACATTCGCTCGATTTTCTGGATATTCTAGAACCAAAATATAACAGAAGTGCACAAGATATTAAATTATGACCATTTTCTCTTCTCCTCGTTGACTCAACTTTCATTGCCCAACCGACGTAAATTTTCTGACTTGGTTTGATATATATATTCTAGATCTATATGTAAATGTAAATATATAAATGTAAATATTTAAATGTAAATAGATGTACACATTTTTTACACAGCAATATAGTTGTTCATTCCAACACAATCTTGACCAACGACTGTGTACTTCTATGAAAAGGCAAGGCTCTTATTTTTGTGTGTGTTTTTGTCGGTGATAGAGCTGGAGTTTAACTGAAATCATTATATTATCAAAGAACTTTGCTACTTCACTTCTTATGTGAGCGATATTATGTTTGTTCATTTTTAGAATAATATTACAAAACATTGTTTGATTTCTGTGAAATATGCCGATCGAATCTTAAATAAACGGCACAATACGTTTACTGGCGTGACCTAAACCTATTGTGTTTTGAATTTGTAATGTTCTTATGTTATGACTTGTTGCTAAATCAAACATAGCAAATCTGTTCCTAGAGCATATGGATATATAATAAACATAAAGAAAAAAGTTTTGTAACCGAGTTGCATATAATTTTAGACGTTTTCGAAGGCCAATAATACAAACAAAATATTCAAGAATCATTATATCCATTCCACCATTACTAGAATTAACCATGACAGCACTATAAACATCCGGTCTTTCGTTCCCTCCTGTCGTCTTATGTGGCGATGTATGTAATTAACAGGCCTGTATCTGTCTCCTTACCAGAGATCTCCTTAATTAATCAAGAGTATCCTGATTAATTCAGACTTTCTCTCTCCCTCGTTTAGCAGTTAATGTAGGTATAGTGATGCAAACGCAGAGCATTGTCATTTATCACGCATATCGGTGACTTAGGCTTAGCCTACTTAGGCCTTGGACTTGGTCAGGGGACTAGACTAGATCTAGATCTAGAGTCCAAATCTAAATGTCTAAATCTAGTGGAAATTAGAAGAAAATCTCATTCCTCATGGGCTTAGTTAGCGAAAGTATTTGTTTTCGTTCCTCAAATGAAAAAATTATTTAAAAAAAAAAAAAGCCAACATTGTATTTCAGGAATTTTGTGTTGCAGAGATCAGATGTATTACAGAAGTTTTAACCTCGTCATTGCTAACAACAGTACGAAATATGTCCAGAAAGTTGCCTCTCGTGTGTGGGAGGACGTTTGTGGTACGTCCTGGCTCAGCTCACCACTAGCTAGCACCCCAATCCCTTTGATCCAATACGCCGACCAGTGAGCGGTGTTTGGTGTCTATACACAAAATCTTTTGATAAAGGCTGTGAGCAGATGATATATGACCAAGCAGAGAGAGTCCAGTTTGTCTGCGTGTTTATGTAACAATTACAAACATTGAATAACAGTCGACGCGTCGGGCTGCCTATGGGAAAGTACAGGGCGATTTGACAGTTGGCTCGCTCTCAGTGGGCGGGGACTGAATAGGGGTAGGGGTTAGTAGCGGCCAAGGCTGACTGTATGTCTGATGCTTAGCACAGGGCTGCAAAACTGGCATAGCAGTGAGGCGGTTAATTTTGCTATGAAAAAATTTGAATCAGTACATTGTACACAAATATGATCATAGTAATCTCAAAGGAGACAGTCAATTTTTAGTTCCAATAATGGCAATTCATTATTATTATGTATTGATTTTGCTGCCAAGTAGACATTACAATATAACTATTTTCAACTGACTCGTTACTTATGAAGCATATATTGGATCATGGACCAGATTGTCTCTTATTTCACTTTACAAAATTATGCCTTGTTATACCATAGAAGTCAGATCATGTTAGGCAGGTCCTCTTTGATAACTGCAAGTATACACAAGAAACTGAGATTAGATTTCATCACTATATTTTCACTTCCTCTGGGACATTCTGCTGCGTTTCTGTTCTCTTTGGATGTGGCATGGTCATGGTGTGCAACAAACTCCATTGTTTTCTTTATCTCAGATAGGGACAATCACACTGCAAACAAGAGCAGTTTCCTCACAGAGTTGAAGATATGATGTCAGGAAAATGAAGCACTGAAAAAGCAATAGATTGATTATCAGCAATGGCAACAGGAGGTGTAAGAGTCCACCCCACTGATGATATGGGTGCTAGGGCATTTGGTGCTGGAGGCCCATCCATGTCAAGACACTCTGCCTCAGAAATGTATCAAGATATATCATCCAAAACTGTGAAAACTTTCACTCTTGAGGAGGCCTATTGGACTGACCGACGGCGAAAAATGGGTTTAACAAGAAGACATAGGCATGAACCTGTTCAGGATGATGATTATCAAAAGGTATTTAGTCATTAGTATGAGAAGTCAAAAATCATGTAGGTTTGAACTTTTTTGTTCTTTTTATAATTTCTCTTTAAAAGATAATTTTACATCTGTTTCAGTTTTTGTCTTATTCTCTCTCACACGAGTCTGACAACACTTGAGCTCGCAAACTTACATTTTTGTGCGTTTTTGTACAGCTGAGATAACCACCATGACAGGAGGTTGAAAAGCTGAATAAAACCGTAACGTAATGAGTCTGACTACATAATATCTTAATTTGTCTTACATAAGTTAAAATTGTGATATTTGAAAAGATGTCTCAATAAAAAAGAGAGAAAATGTTTAAATTACTGATAAATTAAATATTGATATTTACATCAAACCATCCATCTTTCTGTAGTGTAAATGTAACAATTGTGATCAGTTTGTTTTCTTTACATGTAGGCACTTTAACTATACTGCCTTTGTGTCCCTCCATCCCCTATTGTGTTGGCCCAGATGTTGATCTGGATATATCTTTTTATTTTAAATCAAAATTATAATGAAGTGAGGAAAAAAATTCAGAATCTTTTGAGTATATTAACTTCTTTTTGTCTCAGATGAGAGAGGAACAAATTCAGTTTGTCAAGTCCCACTTCCATCAGAAAGAGTGCCGCCTTTTCATTCCTGTATCAGGCCAGTGTGGTAATGGTAAAAAGTGCAAAGTCAAAGACTTGAAGTGAGTATAGTTGCTGTATAGTTAGCAAATGACTATGAATGTCTCTTGTTCATTTCTTAAGCTTGAAAAAAAATATAGATTATTCTTTTGATGTTGTTCATGATAGTTGCTGTATAATGAGCAAATGACTATGAATATTTCTTATTCATTTCTTATATGCTTGGGGAAAAAAAATATATTTTCCTTTTGATGTTGTTCATGATCAGTTTTACAGCTACAAATGTTAGCAGATTTAAGATATTAAGATATTCCTATTAATTAATAGAAATTAATAAAAATTCACTTTCATATTGGCAGACTGATAAATCATATATAGTAATAAATTTATCACATACAGTAATAAATTCAACTTACCTTATATTTTTAGCTCATTTTTCTTCATTGCTGAGAGAGTAGACACTTCTATTATTTGATGAAAATCAGATAGCTTATAGGTTTATATTCAATGACCTTTTGATGACTAATACTTTTAGTAAACTAGAAGAGCCAAACTATATAGATATTCAATGACTTGACAGGGGAAAGCAAAAATATGTAAAATAAATGTTATTTTGTTTTGGAATTTATATTAATTCTCTCTATATTACTTACAACAGATGCCATTGTGGTGAAGTTTTAAGTATGCATGATGGGATGCGCAGGAATTCAAAGGAGTCACAGTTTGAAAACTGTTTCCTGATACCTCAAGGTAAGACAGAGTGAGGATGGACATGCAAACACGGCAAAAATCAATCACAGAGATACCAGATGCTTTGTTATTAACGTTTGCTAAGTCTTGAGATAAGTATCACATTCAGTATAGGTAATAATTCTTTGGCTTTATGTCTTTCGAATCTGATTTTAAAAAAAAATTATTTATAATGCATGGCAGTAAAATGATAACTATCAAATTTTAATCATGCACCACTGTAGTCATCAATTGTTATGCATGTCATGAAGACACGAGAAATTTAGAAATTTTGTGAATACAGTTTTGTCAAAATATAATTTTTCATCAAGAAATGTTTATCTGAGGAAATTTATTCATTATTGTCAATCATTGGATTATGATCACACTATGAACATACATGAAACTACAGTAAGTTTCTGTCTTTAATTCTTTTCAATATCATGTGCTAGTATATATGAATATTTAATATGATCTAGGAGGACTCAGTGTGAAATAAAAAACTTGTATCAAAGGAGAGACCTCGGATTAATGATGAAAAATCTTGCTTGTTATAATTTCTGTAGTAAATAACAGCATTGCACTTAGAGAAACAAATTATTCTTTTCCATCTGAAGAATATGCTTCAGTGTTCAGAGATCCAGACCGATTGCTGACAGAGGAATTGCCTCCACCACTGACTAAGTGGACACCAGAGGAATGTTTTAATACTGGTTCTTCTAAAGCATTTGGAAAGATTGATTTTAATGTGGAACAAATTGGTGGCAAGAAGCCAGTCAAGGTGTGCATTTCTTTAATCTGCTTATTTAAAAAGAAAAGTTCATTTCCATGAATAGTGATAGTATATTACATAATAATACACTTTGTTTTGTTCTAAATTTTTCTGTGGTTGTCTCCATTTGTCTTTTACTCCGCATATTTGAGAAGTAGAAACTTAATTTAATTTGAAAAGTTTTTAAAAACTTCATCATTTCTGATTTTTGTCAAGAAAATTCATTGTGACAACCCTCTTTTTAAATCATAATGTAGTTTTTTAGACACATTAATTAATTTCATTAATGTTATTTCATAGTGCAGAAATATTGCTTTGAAGTAGTTATAGGCTGCTTTTTATTTCATTTAGATCTTATTTATTTGCACTGATCATTTAGAAAATAGTAAGCCATGTCATAATGCTTGTTCACAGGCTGGTTTGTGGTACGCTGTTATAAAAAGGCTTCTTATCTTTTCCATTACAGTATGTGAGGCTTTGTGGAGAGGACAGTGTTGATGATTGTTTTAAATTAATGGAAGAATATTGGCACATCATGGACCCAGAGCCACCTCATCTAGTCATCTCTGTTGTGGGTGGTGCAAAGAATTTCAAATTGGATGGGCAGATGAGGGAAACATTTTCAAATGGCCTGATAAAAGTAAGAGAGTAGCAGATACATCTAAGTCATATTTTGTCACAATCACTACTATGGCATATCTTCATATAATGCCTGAAATCAAAATAATTACATTTTCAAAGTTATATCCACACAATTTTGACAGACTTTTCTCCAATATGTAGTTACAAATTTTGTTCAAGAAATTATCTAATCATTTATGAATTGACTCACAATAAGCTGCAGAAAATACTTAGTACGTTGAAGTAAGATGCAATTTCTCAAAGATCACAGTGACTAAATAAGTTTTTTTCTATAAGAATTCTTTTGTTTTTACTGTATTTTAACTAATTGCTACAGTTTACCATAGACTACATGATAACCAAAAAACAGTTTCTTTGAAGGGAAACAGTATTGGAAGTTAAGAAAATTAAGTTATTCTAAACATGCTTGTCACTGTATTAATATGATAGAAAATATGTGTGGTTATCAGTATGGCCTGTTTTCTTCTGCCAGTTCACATTATTATCCTTACCATGTACTCCTACTATATTTATACAACCAGGCTGCAAAAACTACTAAGGCCTGGATGATCACCTCAGGCTTTAACATGGGTGTGATGAAGGCCGTAGGTCAAGCAGTGCATGAGGGTCAGACCTTTCAGTGGGACAATGATCGGATGACGCATGTCCTGCGCTGCATTGGGATAGCTCCATGGGGTTATGTGAAAGGTCGACAGTACTTGGAAAGCAATGGATCTGTAAGTCTTGATCTTACCTGTGGTAGCTTTGTATAAAATTTAAAAATTCATCATGATGTCATTTTGCTCACTATAGATATTGTAGGCCACTTTTAGATGCAGGGCTACTGAAATAAAGTTTGAATGTTGTGTGGTTTTGGTAGAGCATGTAGGCTGTTTTGCCTATCCTGAGAACCAACTAGTTGTTTAGGACATTGGAGATCAGAAAAAATTGAGTCAATTTTTGTAACGAATCATGATTATACATGTTGGGTACATGTGAGTGTGTGTTGTGAGCGATGTTTAGCGGATCGTAATTATATATACTGGGCCCATGCAAGTGTGTGTTGTGAGTGTGCATATGCTGGCCCGTGGAAATACTGGGTCACCGAACGTGTCTGAGGTACTCTCTAAGCATTTTGTACAGGATGGTTTTTAGTCAGACCTTGTGTGTATGGTACATCGTGAGTGTGTGCACTACATCACGATTTTGTGTGTGTGGCAGCAAGTGGTGATGAGGACTGGTATGTTCGAGGGAGTTTGAGATGCGCACTATGTTACGGTTTTATAGTAGTACGGAGAACTTGTAGGTTCCAGAGAGTTCAAGACAAGCTGATGTCTGTATGCATTGGAGTTAGACGGCTGCCCTGAAGTTTGTATTGTTACCAAGCACCTGCAATAAATTCTGCAATCATTTTGACGTCGAGGATTCCTGTTCTTATTTCTCTGTTCTTGTGTGCGTCTCGTCCGCATTCACCGCCTGATTACCACTTACAACGTCACAACTAACACCCATTCACATTCAAAAGTTCGTGACAAGTTTATTAGATCATAAAAAAAAGACCACTCATGAGAATTATGCATATATGATTGGAAAGGGCAGACTTATATGTTTCACAATTAAGAAAGTTCAGTCAGAATTCAGTCAGAGTGGTATAAGAATTTTTAAATTTCCCCTACCCCTCCTGAACACCAGTCTTGAATAGCTGTGGCACTGAAGAAGCCCTGTGTGGAGCAATTCAATCTGTTGTTTCCTTCTAGCAGCTTTTATAGCTACTAATATATTTATAATTTAATTTTCAGGGCTGTTTTAATGCCTATTATCGCACCAGTACCCAGATATTACACAAACAGCCAGTACCTCTGAATCCAGATCATACACATTTCATATTTGTGGATGATGGTTACAGAATACGCTATGGAGGTGTGGCTCAGTTTCGTTCCAAGTTTGAAAGAAAAATTGCCCTAGATAAAAAAGGTAGGAACTCATTTCATGTTCATTTTGATATTCTGTTGAAGAATCTAAATTCTATTTCTTCGTATTTCTCTTCTTAAGGGGGCGTGGGGGTAGTCCTGAAATGCGGATTTTGCAAATAAAATGCGATTTTGGGTTTTTGTTTTCTCTCAAAAGGTCGGCCTTTTCTGTGTATAAAAATGGTATCAAAAAGTTGATATGTCCATTCTAAAGTGTTTGACCCAAGGCCTAGCCTACTGTCAACCAGGATTTGGCTCCACCTGGCTGCTATATGCAGTCGTAGATCATCACTATTTGATTATATGTAGGCAAAGAGTGCATAAAACACTTGATTATGACCTTCTCTAGCAATATCATGAATTCCAGTGCCAGGGATGGACATTGGATGACCACTATGAGCCGAAAAAACTGCTGATCATGCAAATTATCAGTAGTAGGTACTCTGGAATGAACTTCCACGTCCTGTAAATAGCAAAACGTTCCTTTATTTCTGCTGTTTCACAGCTTAGTTGTGAACTATATGCCACAGTAAAGGTCAAAAACTCTTGGTTTGGACAGAAAAAGATATAGGGACCACATATAGGCCCTCGAGAACCTTGAAGTGGCTCTATTGGAGCCCTTATAATAATGGGGGGTAGGGAACAAAATTCCAGAAAGATTATGCCCAAAAAGCCAGGAAGAGGCAACAAAAAAACACAAAAGTCATGGAAAGAGGGCTAGTATGTAAAAAAGGGCTGTTTTGAGGCCAAAAGCTGAATAAAAAACTCCCCATGACAATTTTTCCGTGGAGGTCCTGGAGGTCATTTTTGAAACTGCTGTGGGGAGATGATTTTAACCATTATCATTGAATTCAGCATGGTCCAATTAGAGGAAAACAATCGAAAAAAAATTGAAATCACTCATGGCTGCCACAGCAATGGCTGCCATCTTGGATTTTACTACCCAATATTGCATAACTTTACTATAAATGCACTTCCACATTTTTCAACTGATTCGCTTGAAATTTTGTGTACATATTTTTCAGTTCAATATCTAAAAATTATCGGAGGGGATTTTTGATATTTGACTTGTTTTGTTTTATCACAAATTTTTTAAATCGATTTGTAAAAAAGTCGGGGATTTTGCAAAAATTTGACCACAAAATCTCAAATTTCTGAAAAAATTTTAAATGTTATCAAAAATCCCCTTCGATCATTTTTTTTGTATTGTCTTGTTCTGTATTCATGACAAATTTCATGGCAATTGCTCCAAAAATAAAAAAGCAGATCGCATATTTGTACTAAAAAAAACACATTTTGACAAAAACGTATTTAAAGTTTTTTTCGCTGAAAAACAGTCATAAGGAGCTTTTGATCGGACTTTCAACCCCAAAACATGTTTGTTTCACCTACTAGACTTCTTTCCATGATTTCTGTGCCTTCTTTTGCCTTTCCCTGTGTCTTTACTCCCATTTTTCCTCCATTTTCACTCAACTATCTCCATTAGCAAAAAGGGTTCAGTCATTTTAGAGTTCAAGAAGGGCTATGTATGGCTGTCATGTCTTCTTCAGTCAAAACCAAGAGCGTTTTTACCTTCCTGTGACAAATAATCCACTGTTGTACTCTGAAACAGCAGAAACAGGACATACTTCGCTCACATTAGGCCTTGGAATGTCTATTTCAGAGCCTCAGGTGAACGTTTTCACTGATATTCGGTGTGGTCAGTGCCTGAGATGGTCAGTCAGTGTCCACTCCTGGCATTAGGGCTCCCGAAATTAGTGAAGGAGATCATGATCAAATCTTTTATATGCAATTTGCCTGTAACCAGTGAAATATTGATGATCTATCACTGAATAAAGGGCAATGAATGAGCAAGAGCCTGGATGGCAGAGGGGCCGGTCAACCCTTGCTTGACCACCTTCCCCACACCTTAGAATGGACATATCAGCTTTTTTATACCATTTTTGTACTCAGCAGAGACTGAACTTTTAAAAGCAAACAAAAACCCAAAATTGAATATTTTGAGCAAAAACCCGATTTCAGGATCCGTCCCCCTCCCCACCACCCCCCATGTGTTGTGGCCCATAATAATATGTCTAGCATCCTTAGTGAAGCCACTAATGGTTCTGATGTGATATTTCATTCATGAATCATCCATCTCTATTAATGAGACTACATGTATTTATTTTGTTGTGATCTCCATTAGATGGTGGTCTAGGCATTCCCGTGGTGTTGCTGCTGGTAGAGGGAGGTACTGATGCCATTGAGGATGTTAGCGCTTCCTTAGCACAGGGCATTCCTGTGGTTGTATGCGCTGGGACTGGCCGAGCAGCTGATATTCTCACCTATGCTTACAACCACATGACATCAACCCAAGAGTAAGTGAAGCTACTTTATTGATGTCAGACAACCTTTGACTGGATTATTAGCCTAACACTAGTAAATAGTAATTTTAACTGTTGAAAGAAATTGTAGACTAAATGTGTAAGCACATGACATCAAGTCAAGAGTAAGTTTGACTATCTGACAGAAAATTCTAGCCTATGGTGTCAACGATTTGTAACCTTTTAAATTTTTAAGCATATTTTGTACACAGTTTTATAGGGTTTTTTTGTCCTTTGAAGGTCACAACACAGTGTGCAGACAAACTTGAGCAGATTTGAAACTGTCTTTTTTTTAAGTGCTACTGTGTATTAAGTAAGGCAAATAAGGATTTTTAGTAGTGGTTCTGTTTGTCTTATCATTTTTTATCGTAGATCTCCGTAATACTGATTTTTCAACAACTTATGTTCAAAACTTAAATATGAACTGTGGTATTATCTCAAAGAACATATGTATATTATCCAGCACTGATGTTAAAAAACAAAAAAATAGAATATACTTTTAGGTAATATAATTTGCTAATCTACTGACTTTTACTATTGCTAGTTAAGGTTGCAAATGGAAACAAAAAATTTGCTTTCATGTTAGTAAAGAAAATAGTAAAGAACATTTGTGTCTTTGTTAAAAATCAGATTTATATTTTTCTACAGCAAGAAACGTGCATTGTTAGAAAATCACAAAGAGAAATTGAAAAGCAAGATACAATCAGCTTACATGAAGCAAGGCAAAGAACTTGATGCCCTGACTGAGAAAGTTATCAAGTGCTGTGAAAAGGCAGAGCTGGTGAGTCACAACTTTATGAGCTGTATAAAGATGAGATGGTTTGTTGTGCAACCAGATGAAATGAGTTGGATGTCAGAGCCGTCTTCGGTGAAAGAATTAAATTTTTTGAATGTAAATATCTCAATTTTGAAAGACTTTGGCTAGGAATTGTTTTGCAAATATAATGTACACTAATTTGCATTTCCATTAACAATATTAACCCTGACCATGAAAAATTTGATATTAGACTCAGGTGATCTTTAATTCTAATCCATATCTGCTTGGACTATGTGCTTATGTCACTATGTTATCTGTTTATATTGATAACTATTGGCCTGAGCCAATTTATGCAAGCTCAACCTTGACCTTGTTACTGAAATTTTTATGTTTTCTGTAGTATAATTTGATCATTTTAATTTTCTGAAAATTCCAGTTTTTGTGGAATTGAAGTGCCAATGATATCAGTACAGGAGGTGACATCTGGGTAAACCATTTCTGTTTATACAAGATGATTTAGTCATTCCACATTCATGAGTGCTATTATGTAAAACAAAATTAATAATAAATGCTGATTTTGGCTGACAGCTCTCACATGATCTAAATTAAGTATGAAATATTAGCTGAAGTTTGCTAAGACCAAATGCACATTCAGTAATCTCATAAACAACATGTATAACTACTTACTGTGAGAAATGAAGACAAGGATAGGAAAGTATTGATTCATCTATTAGAGTGAAGTTTCACTCTATCCTGTTCTTGTGACTCCATTATGAAATGACTGTCTTTAATAACACAGGTGTATGTAAGCCTAAGAAAGCAAAATGGGGAGATAATCATGCCATATGAAAGCAAAAATTTGAAAAAAAATATGTGTGAGAAAGAGCTATGAGCCTTTTTGACTATTAGCCAAATTATTTGCCAAGTACAAGAGTTAAGTGTAAGAAAAGCATTGTAGAGAAGGAAAAAAACACTTTCTTTCTTGTAAATTGAAAAATGGATCAGGTAAAATTCTGAAAAAATCACTATATGATGAACTTTTTTTTTTCTCATTGTGATATTTTTTCCTCCATAACTTTTTGCTGCAATGTTTCAAATAACAAGAGCAGTTTTTTTTTCCCTCTTACAGTAGTATTAGATCTCTTGTATTGGCAAAAGTAAGTAATTTAGATGGCTGAAAAAATGACTCTTTAGAAGGCACATTTGTAAAAAATTTATTCTGAGGGAGAAGAAATAATATGAGATGTTAGTAGAGAGAAACAATTCTTATACTGCAAATTGTTTTGAGCAGATGAGACATTTTGCTCAGTGAGGTAACAAAGTCTGTTAATACAGATACGCCTGTATGCAGTATATTTATGATTCATTTATCTGTGATTTCATTTTGCCAAAATTTTGTTTCTGCATTCCAGCTGACTATCTTCTACATAAACAAGCACGAAGAGCTGGACTTGGCTATATTATCTGTGCTCCTCAAAGGTTTGTAACCAGACATAAAATGTTATTGGAGAAAAAAGACAGAATCAAGAAAGCATTTATTAGAGGGACCTATTCAAAAGCATTGATCTCATAATGCACAGGAAAATCTTAGCTCACAGTCTTATTTCTATGTTTCTCTATAGATTTTGACATTGAAATGAATTTAAATTTGAATCTACAAAGAAAATGTATAACCACTAGGTCAAGCAATATAGTATGCATTGCTCTGATCTTAATGGATTTGAGTTAAGTGTAAGGATAACATCATAAATTAAATTAAATAGCCTACACATGTGATGCATATTTATTATTGTTTCCTTCACAGTTCTTTGATCTTTTCTCTTTGCCTTTTTTTTTTAAAACTCAGAAATGACTTGCATTCACCATAATTGTTTCTTTTTGTTGTTCTCACTTGTCTTTACTTTTTTAATTCTATAAAGTTTCTTGTATGTTTAGCAGTGTATACCAGTTGACTCATTGGGAACTGAAATAAGAGTGAAAGCAATGTTGAACAAAAAAAAAATCTATATTTTGGGCAAATCTGTTGAATGCAGTTGTGATACTTGTTTTCAGTGGAGACAGACTCCTCTCGTGAGAATCAGCTCAAGTTGGCATTGACCTGGAACAGAGCTGATATTGCCCAAGAAGAAATTTTCAGAGAAGACATCATCTGGAGAGAAGGTAAGAGTTTTCTGGCATCTTTCTTAAAAATTAATCAAGGAAGGTTGTTTTTCTTCCTTTTTCAGTCCTTTTGTTTTGTTTAACATTTTATGTTTTATGAGCCTGTATACTTATTAATGTTTCCCAAGTTGATTACCTCTGGTCCTCTTTGTCTTCTAGAAACCGTAGATTTTTCTTGCATAAAATAAAATATAGGGAAATAAACCACTGGAAATCAAATGAATTCTTTTTCTTAATTTGCATGAAAACAGGAAGTCTTGAAAGGTTCTTGACTCAGGCTTTAGTTGAGGACAAGGTGGAATTTGTGAAGCTGCTCCTGAACAATGGAATCATCATGCAGGAATACTTGACTATTGACCGCTTGGAGTTCCTCTACAATTCGGTAGGCAAAAGTAGTATGCTGTGTTGTTTAAAATTAACCGTAGAGATGCCAACGAGCTGACCTGGTCTGTGACTCTCTCATTAAACTGCATTTGAATTGCATTGAAATATCTTACATTGTAGTGAGAAAATGACAGCTTACATTGCTTATATACTAGAACTATCGCTTCAGAAACAGAAAGAAATAGAAGTCTTGGTACACTAGATATTCTTCCTGATACCCGTTGTGTTGTACAGGTATGAGTGCTATACTACTCTCTTGTGAAGTTACAATGTGATGATGTTTTATGCAAAGCTTTCTTGTAGATAGGCAGTGTTCTGATATCTTCACCTAAAATATATATTATTCTTGTTTATTGATGAGTAAATAACATGTGATCTACATTTTGTAGAGAGTTTTTCCAGATGACCATTATCATTATCAAAAGTGGGGATATATGAATGAAAATGATGATCGATCCCTTATTTAAATTGTTTGACTGCCATATGCCATTTTAAGCAGTGCTGCTTTATTATTATTACGTGTTCAGTACCGCATAAGAGAATTCATAGGTTTATGAAGTTTAAAATGACCTCAGACAGTGAGAAATAAGAACTACCCATTCAATTGCTTTGCATTTGTTTGAATGATTACTCTCTCTCTGCATTTTAACCACAGATTCCCGGACACAGCTATCTCTTCCTCATTCTAAAAGCCTACTGCAAGAAGAAAGATGAGAGATTTACCATTGCGGATATAGGAAATTTTTTGCGCCAACTCTTAGATCGATATGATGATGATACATTTACCAAAGGGGCAGAGGAGGAGAAGAGAAGGTCATCTGGTTTTTCATTGTTTCCAAGTCGTAGCAAGACTCAGTCATCTTTTGCCAATAAGAAAATGTCACTCAGACAGGTTAATTCAGACTTGAACCTGAATTGTAGGGAACAGCCCAACCGCTTCAAGAGACCCTACAAACAGCTGTTAATCTGGGCTGTGCTTATGAACAGGTAAGCCACTGTTGGGGGACAGATATTTATCATGATCATTTCCTATGTCTTGAATTCACACTGTGGCAGAAAAGCCTTGTAGGCGAAAAAAAAAAAATGAACAATAGCCCAAAAGGTCTCGGAAGCCTTTACAAAACTGCAAGTAGTCTGGGCACTAGTTATGAAGAAGCAAGGTTTCTGTGAGCAAGTGGTATTTGCCATGATTATTTCCTGGATATTGCCATCTATTGCTATCCATGTACCCTTTTATTCAGTATACAGCAAAAAAGCAGCACACTGTCATTTTAGTTGGCTTTCAATGTAGAGAACAGACATATCAAAATCTAGATACTGAACCTCACTTCAGTGATAGGCCATGAAGACACTGGTGTAAGGTAAGGCAGATGAATGTCTGATATTGGGGAAGAGAAATTTTATAGTTTTTATAAGAGAATATATAAAAAAAAAAGAAAAGTGGAAAGTGATGAAATAATTGAACATTTGACCCTTCTCATCACTTCATCTTCTCCAACCTCTTATTTCTCACTTTGTACATTAACCCTTGTGTGTTTCCAGGTTTCAGCTGGCTCAGCTTTTCTGGGAAATGGGGGATGAACCAATCACCAGTGCCCTGGTCTGCTCATCTTTGTGCTTGGGTATGGAATTCAAAGTACCAAAGTATCTGTCTATCATCAGAAATAGCTTCCATGAGATGAAAGAGTAAGTTTGCTTTCTGTAAGTTTTCACCTCCTATGACTGCATTTGTGGAAAGTGCCTTTTCACAAATTCCAAACCCTTTAGATTCATTCTGCAAGCTGTGATGTATCTCTTGGATACATTCTCTACATTATATCTCAATGGAGGAGATCCTTAGTGTAGAAACTTTAAGATATTATGACTGTATTTCATTATGTTAATGCAGCTTGATCAAGTTGACAACAATGAACAAGTGTTTATGTTTGCATTCCAGGCAAAATAGTATTTGTCACTGCAGGTCATTGTCTTTTTTATAGGCCAGTTTTGGGCTGCCTGGTCCTAGCTTACAGTGGCTCTGATACAGATTGAGTTTTATTTAGACTTTGTTTGCAGGAATTTTATTGGACTGACAGCCACCATTCTTAGATAATAAGCATGCACATGACCCTTGACCTTAAGCTACATATACTTTAAAACGGTTACAACGAAATTTGCGGGGAATGGAAATTATTTTGTTCTATTGCTATTTTGTTATATCCGACGAGGTTAAATTAAAACAGGGGACGCAATCCTTAGCTGCAAGTTTGATTACTGAATTACCTCCCCTGATTGAAGAACCACGTGACCGCACCGCTCGCTACCTTATGGCCAGTTCAGTTTCATTTTTGTTGTTGTTGTTGTTGTAGGTGTACATAATATAAAATGTGTGATTATGTAGCTGTTATGTCATTTTGTTTGTTATTTTTCTGCTTTTTTATTCTTTTTATTTTTTTATTATATGTGAACACAAAACATGGGCAGAACATAGATCTAAATAGTTTACAAAGATAAGAATCAGTAAGACTAAAACTTAACTTTTAAGAAGAGAGAAA
>JBCEWB010791521.1:0-16445 GCA_039654565.1 Peronia peronii | reverse complement strand
TCTCAGCAAAAATTGGCAACTTCTAAAAGCCGAGATAACCCTACTTTCCTTGGATTGAAAGGCTTAAGAAAAACAAAAAATAAGGCACGTGGATCTCACGTGCATAGTTACGTCACAAAGATGCCCTAGTAACCTCCTCCCCATGATATACCGGTCTTATGTACAATCTTGGGCAAAATCAGTGCATGGGCAAATGGATGGTAGGACGAATTAGACCTCAAACAGGGAGATGAGCTTATGACGGCTACTGTTACGGTACATTACAATGTTTGGAACCGAGGGAAGAGAAACAAAATAAATGTAATATATAATACAACTGGTGAAACAGAGAGAAGACGTATCAAAACAAGGCACTGTTCTAGTAACCCTGCGAGTAATTAGTAATAAATCAAATAAATAATAAATAAGTTAATACAAAAATAAATAAATCATCAATCAATAAATAATAAATAAATAGATAAATAAATGAGCAAAAATATAAATAGAACAATAAATAAATATATATATAAATAACAGATAAATACATAAATTAGATCTGAAATTATTTATTAGAATTCGAAATGTTAATTGGATTTGTCTCTCTTATACGTCTCTCCATACTTTTAAACTTCTCTTATCTTTATTTTTTTTATCTTATCTTTCATATTATCTTATCTTGGCCTTTGTAGGCTACTGTGATCCTGTCTCATGTTGTCACCGTCTTGCCTTACCATTGTCTTATCTTATCTATAATCTACTTCTATCATATCCTTATCATTCCCCAACGGAACCCGGGGTATATAAGTAGGTTCTTTGCTCCCACCTGCAGGTGGTGAAAGCCTGCCATCGGTGGAATGTCCCCATGGAATGCCATCCTCAACGTTCCAGGGGTGATATCTCTTCTCTCTCTCCTTGCTCCTGTCTTCTGTCCCGCTCTCTTTCCCCTCTTTTTCTATATACTTGATCAGTCTTGTTGACGTGTAAACGTGTCTGACCGTGTTTGGCATAATATAGCCGTGATCATGCTGATGTGCTGTTAAATCCCAGCACAACCAAACAAAGAAAGAATGTCTTTATATACTAATCCCCCCCCCCCACCACCACCACCCACCTCTCCCACAGCGGCCGTGGTATGTGTTGTCCTAGTGGATCGCCTCGAGTCAGAACTTCCTACTGCAACGGAGGAACAGCTTAAGGTTTTCCAGACCCGGCCCATCCAACTGGTCACCCGCTACATCCGACGGACACTGCAGCAGTAACTGGGTCAGATCGAGCTCTATATAGCTCAGGCCTATAGGTTGATTTATTGATTTATTTTTCTTTGATCTATCCAATATTTTTTCAATTGTTCATTATTTATTTTTGTATGAATTATGTTTTTACTACTTATTTAGTATTCAGTCAGTTTATTTAGCAGTATATATTTATTTATGTATTTATTAATTTATTCACTTATTTATTTATTACTTATTTATTTAGATACATGTATTTATTTATTAATCTATCTATCTCATCCAAGTATTCGTTTATTCATTAATGAATTATATATTTTTATTTACCTATAACTTATTTATTTAGTTAGTTATTTTGTTTGTTTTTTTTAAATTATTATTGTAAATTTTAACATTCTATGCCAGATTGAACAAACAAGCCTGGAACAATGTGGTCGTCTTCAAGCGCAAAAATTATCAATGTAGTATCATCCATTTGACTGAGTCGTTAGCAGGAACATAATACGATATTTATAGAACTATATTGTGCTATACATATGAATGCTGTAAACTTATTATGTTAACTTAATGTATGCTCTTTAATTGATATTTTGCAAATGTTCTACAGTACAATAATAAATACTGCACATTGTTGTTGATTGACAGATTTATAATCTGGTGCTTAATGATAGATAGAGAGAAAGAAAACCTGAAATACTGTCAGATAGAATACACATAGAATCTGGAAGAAGACAGATCGATTGATAAAGACAGGCAGGTGGATAAATGTATCCATGTACAGTATTTCAAAAGACAGATGGCAGGACAGAGCCTGGCAAAGAGAGAGAGAAACAGATAACCAGACAATTTTATTACTAGTCAGAAAAGCGGCTATGCAGGCACATAGACAGTCAGGCAACAGAAAGACAGGCAGGTAGACTGATTTACACAGACAACAAACATACAGGCAGCAGACATACAGACAGCAGACAAACAGACAACAGGCAGACAAACAGAAACAGGCAGACAGACAGCCAGTCAGCGAGCAGATCAATAAATAGACAATTTCCCAGAAAAACAGACCGGTGGGCTAGGTGACATAGACAGACAATCAGCACACAAACAGAAAGACAGACATCTGGGCTGGTTGACACAAGCAGCTGGCAAACAAAGAGGCAGACAGAATGGCAGACAAATAGACAGATAGTAGACTGGTTGACACAGACAGTCATCAAGCAAATTTGTCTACACAGGCAGATAAAAGACAGACAAGACACTTGGTTGACAAAGTCAGACCACCAGGAAACAGATGACTAGACAGAAAAGAAAGCAGACAGACAGACCTACTGACACACAGAGAGACAGAGATACACAGACAAAAGACAGACAGACAGACCTACTGACACACAGAGATACAGAGAGACAGAGATACACAGACAGAAGACAGACAGACAGACAGACCTACTGACACACAGAGATACAGAGAGACACAGACAGAAGACAGACAGACAGACAGAAACACAGCTAAACATGGACTTTCCATGATACTTTCTTCACTGTAAAACATTTTCAGCTACATTAGATAGAACAACAGACAATTAATTGTGAATCTCAAATCTTATTCAAATGCACATCTCTATGCAATAAAACTCATTATAATATGGCAAGTAATAATAAATAAATAATAATAAATCACTGAAGTATATTTCTAGTTGTGCTGTTTTAAAATCATTTGTTTATTTTCAAATCAAATTATAAATAATAACTTATTAAAAATACACATTGGCTGAATGAAAACAAATAAAATATTGGGCACATTTCCAGATCATTTACACAATGGATAATGAATTTGATGGACCAGCCTATAAGAGTGCAAGCATTAGCAAACACTGGAATCAATGCACATACAGTCGAGCACAGAAAATTCAAATTTCTCAGGGACTGAAAATTGTGTTCGAGATTTACGTGAAAATCTTTTCTACTCAATAATATAAGGACTGCTAAGGGGATATAACCATGATGACACTAATGTAGTGCTATCTTAATAGTATTCTAGGCATTATGGCCCCTGAGTTCATCTTCATGATATGTCTTGCAGCCAGTCATAATGAGACATATGTCGATTTTTCGGCATATGAGGTTTTTGGTGTCATGTGAAAGCTTATTGCATACCCTTTCAGGTGGTGAAAAAAGTTTTGAGCGAGCTTTATTCTAGCCAGAGATATTGCAGTTTAAAGAGACGAGGAGGGGACCTCCCAGCAATGACCGAAATTCCAAGAAAATTGAGTTTAAATGAACGGTCGAACACATAAATCTACATACTACCTCACAAAAAAAAAGACAATTTTAATGAAATATTCTTTATAAATCAAGGGTAAGAGACCTTGTTCAGAAATGAATGTACTTTTGATTTCTGCAATAAAAAAAATTTCTATGTCTGACCCCCCTCATCACATTCAAAGCCGGATTTCTCAGTTCTAGCCCAGTGACTTACATCTCATTTCGACTGGTCGCGAGACATATCATCCATTGTCTTTCGGACAGCGCGTTTCCCCGCCACATCGCTTGCATGCGTAGTGTCGTGTAGGCTATGGTCATTCCTTGTGATAGTGTGTGACCTTGTCCATCATCCCGCTCAATTGCCACCTCATCCCTTCCCAATGATTTATCTTCAATGAGGCCCAAATTTAGACCTACACTTTATATTATCTACCTCTACTTCTCCCACGTGCCTTTCCTTTATCTTTAACAGCCTGGAGCGAGCAAGGCCAGACAAAAAATGGGCCTAATCAGACATTCTACCGCTTTGAGATCTGGCAGATGATGATCAAATTGTTCGAGAAATTTGTGTTGAGAGTTCGAGAAATGCGTGTTAATAATACAAAGAAAAATAGGAATCTAAATATGGCTGATAACTATGTTCAACATTTCCATGAATTCAAGATTTCTATGTTTGAGTTTTCTGTGCTCGACTATATATGAGTTGAACTCTTTGGAAACATCAGTTTGACCAGATATGACCAGACAAGTTTCCAGATTTTTTTTTAATCTGTAATGGCTAAGAGTTTGCTCAAAAACTTTGTCAGTGTCTATTTTCTCTGATACCATCATTGACAAACAAACAAACAGACTGCTATACCTATCACAAGATATCCCTTATTAATCATATTAATGATTAACAAATGGTTCACTGGCTCATGACAGAAAAAGCACTGCTAATATCAGTCTTACTCAAAATGAAAACCCATTTTAAACAATCAGATTGTCATACTCGTGCAACACCCATTGTTAACAAAGTGCACTGACACCTGTGAAAGTCATTGCTAACAAGTCTACTGACTGTACATTTATCATACAATACTCACTGCTAACAGTTTCACTGATGGTCATACTCATTATTTTACATTCATTCATATTAATAAGTTCATTGCTTATATAATCCATATAATACTCCTAAAACTGTTAACATATCCACTGGTTGTGTTCATTCTCGTTACATCATACTCTTGTAAAATAAGGTGTCTGATTACACACACATCAGTGTTAACAAATCCTCTGACAACACAAGATAATCACTGTTAACAATTCAGTGACAATATATAATACCCACTATGTCTATGTAATTATCATACATAATACCTACAGTTAACAAATTCCCTGAAACTGGATGTCATACCACAATTTAATACCTATTGTTGACAAATTCATCCCATACAAAACTCACTACTAACATTTCCAGTGACGGACATTGTCATTGTGTCGCACCAGTTGTTAACAAGTTAGTCAAACAAAAAATGTGTAACGGCCACATTCACTCAGCCTCACTCAGTCACTATCTAACAAACACATCAACTGACTAACTGACAGCCAGACAGGCAGATATACAGACAGACAGACAGACAAACTCATGGCAATTCTATCCCTTGTTATGTCGGTTTCCATCACCTCTCCTGTGATCTGAGGAAGAAAATGTGCAAAATCAAATGTTATGAACCAATCATCCCTATGTTCCCTTTCAGTGCTTGGAACAGCAAAACTTTTAAGCTTAAACTCCTAATACCCTCAAGCTATGAACTCCTCACTCCTCTACAAGACAAAAAGTATTCAAACCTTCAACTTGCATTCTTCTATAAGACCATGACATTTGTTGATTTCTCAACTTCAACCCTTTCTACAGGAATAAATTTTATAATTTGTTACAATTTGTATTTATGATGAAATAATAGCCCTCACACACAGGATGACTTTTACTGATTTAGATAGCCAAGCGAACTGATATGATTTGCACCAAGGCCAAATGAGTCGGAAGTCGTGCCAAGCAATTTAAAGCTACAGCCATTTTTAACTATTTCCCGACCCAGATACCAAATTTTGTGGGTTTTTTTCACAAAACGAAAATTTAACTTTTTTCAACCTGAAAAAAAATTTTTTTGGTATTCGAATCGGAAAACGGTTAAAAATGGCCCTAGCTCAAGATCCCTCGGCGTGATTTCCGACTCATTTGCCCTGGGTGCAAGACATACAGCAACTAGCTATTTATGTAACATGCATATTGCGCTGCGGGTCGCTATCCATGTATAATCCAAAATTCGGGAAATCCCTTTTTCACTGGATTGTATCAAAAAATAACTTTGTCTGTGTTGTCTTAAAATTTGGTAAATTTTTGACCAATGAAAGTGGTCTGTTTCATTCACTTCTCTATCCGAGGAAAACAGCCTTCCACTCTGCCTTGCTTCTCTAACCGTTTAAATGAATTAGAACGTTTTTTTTCACTCTAACTCAAAAATAATGAAAATGGTTTTTACGCGGATAGTGATCCACAGTGATGATATGTGAACAGGCGTCGAATGCAAATTCCAAGCCCATCTCCGATCTTTCTTCCAATAATGGCTAGGACAGATTGTTTGCTGCCATTGCAAAAATAATGATGTATCACAGGAATACTGCTGTAATGGCTTGAATGACAATTTCCATCCCAAAGACAACATAACACAGAATATTGAAATGTATCCCATACATCCATGATTTTCAAACAGCTAAAATCTAGGCACTCCTTTCCTAATAGTGTTGGGAGAAACTTATTCTACCTTATATGCAACATTTCAATAGCACTGCATCTGTTATAACTATAATATAAGTGTAGACTCAATTTGAAAAGAGGAAGGTAGTGGCTGTTTACGCAACTGAATACTGACATACAACATTGGGAAAGGCTACTGCCCAGTGCGATGTGAGCAATCATGATGCAATTTAACGTCAGATTGTTTACTTCAGGAAAACATGGTGCTAGACGTGTAATAAAATGGGGAGAGGATTTTCTTTGCTTGCCAACACTTGGGGACAGCGCTCGTGACTTTTCCATTGCACTCAACACATGAAGAACTGAATCGTGAATCACAATCTCATGGGGAAAGATGTCTCATTTCAAGAATCTATGAGTTTTACTTTTTTTTTTTTTTCAACAGCAGGTAGAGATAATGCATATCATCCACAGACATCACAGACACACATGCACACAGTGTGCTTCTTTCTTTCTCTCTTAAAAGGCCAACACACCTACATTCGGAACTTTTCAGTTTTAAACTGACTTGGGAAACCACTGCCGCTACCAGTCAATGCCTGTCATCCATGCCTACATTTCCACCGCTGAGTTCAGGGTAATACTAACAGGATACCGAGTTCAAGGTGAGATTGCAGTGCGACAAAAGATAAAGTAGTGGAGATAAAGTAGGGCATACTGGATCTGATTACAGGTTAATCTTGAAAGTCTTATTCAATATTAACTGCTATCGTTTTAAAAAAGCACTAGAACAGGCCATGTACGCGTAGACTTTACTAATTTTGATACGCTGATTTCAAAAATACAAATATCTTTTCAATTTGATCAAAATTTTATCTGTTTATTAAATGTCTGACACCCTTTCTGCAGTCGCTTATGTCACTGGTGCCGCGCTGTCTGGGAGGGCAGTGCAACATTCCAACCAAAAAATCAAGTAAGCTGAATGTTTTGGCGAGACGATAGGTCCGAATGAATTCCTTCGGTTTTTGCCATCCACACTGGGATTTTGCTTTACCGATTATCTTCTCAAGTAACACTATCGCTTCCATATGTAGGTGTGGAGGCCCTTTGCAGGAGTCAAACCCACGATGTAAGTTTTTCACAGACGCCTAGCCCATCAGCGGTTTTCAGCCCCTCCCTTCCCCCGCAAACCAGCCATATCCCTCATCCATCGGTCATGCCCCCTCCCCTCCTCCCTGGAAGCGTAATCGTATGTTCTCTTCACACATTTTATCCACCTGCAACAGGGTATCCCGTCAAGTGACTCAGACTAGTCGTGTAAATAGACTCGGCCAAAAAAAAAGTTTGAGAAGAAATTTGGAATTTGGAAATTTTGCCAATCTCTGCCATGGAATAACAGTCCTCTCTGTCTACTCTTCATCCAATTTTAAACTGTCATGGGTTCTTAAAAGTGTGACACTTGCACGTGGAACCTCCGAAATATATTATTTCCCTTCTCCAGAATGGCTAGACATTGGACTTCCCTACCTCGAAGATACAGAACTGTTAGATGAATGAAATAAATGCAGATTCTGCTCTTTCCCACTCCCAGCAGGATTCAAATCTGCAACGTAAGTATTTCGCTGAGAAGTAGATGCCTTAACTCTTGACCACACCAGCTTCCACAGCAGAGATAGCAGAGAATCCTGGGCCTTCGTGGGAGGTTTTGTAAATATAGGTCAAACCAATAGTGCCCTGCAAGTATGGCAAGCATCCCCCATCTTGATGTTGGTCTTTTCGATGATTGAACTAAACGTTACTCAAAGAAAGCATGTCTGTTGTTTTGGATGCTCTACGAGCAGAAGCAGAACAATAGCATAATGCATTGTTATATCAAACGTACAATTTAGATCAAACACGCTCGTAAATTTAAAATTCAGTCATTCTCATATTTTTTAGAATAACGTCCAACTTGATGAGCTTTTTTTCCCATTTATGTAAATAGAAGCACAGATCTAGTTGCAAAAATTTTGTGTGCCAAATTTCAGATGGATATATTCAGCTGTTATCAAGTCCATAAGCCTTTTATGGGTTTTGTTGCAGATTTATAGTACAGATATTGTCTATTCAGATTCAAGAAATGACTGTTTGGGTAAACTAGCGATACAAGAGGAGTGTTTTGTTATTGAACTGGAAGTCATTTGGAAAGTAATTCATATGAATTAAATTAACCCTAAAAGTGTCAGAAGAAATTGTTGCCCTGCCAAAATGTCAATAATGATGGTATTTCCTGTTATAAAAATGACAATTTTTGTCTTTATAGTAGTGTAAAACACAGATTTTGTTATTGAATCGTATGCTATTTGGAAAATAACTCATAGGTAAAATATAGAAAGTACATCATTGTGAGCAAATCTTCCTTTGACATTTCTAGGGTTAAAATAGTGATAATCAAAATAAAATTAAAATGATGAATGAATTCTTAATTACGCTAGTTCTTTTCCACTTCTTGGGTTAAACAAGAGTAAGGTAAATCAAATAAAATATGTCAAGAAGGATAATCAACTTCATTGTGAGGGTGTCTGTGAAATCATTTATTTCCCTTAGGGAGGAATCTTTTTGCATACATAGTTGAAAATTACCACACCAGGGACACCATGGTCAGGGGTTAGATGTCTGCCTCTTCATGAAAGTGTCCAGGTTTAAATCCTACAAGGGGAAGGAAGACATTGGAATCTCCTTTTTTGTCAATGCTTCAACATACTCTGGTTTCCAGGGTGCGGAAATCTGATGTCTAGCATTCTTGAATAATTGTGAAAATATTTCAGAGGGCCTATAAATATAATATGCATGTCTAAGACTATTGCAATTTATGTTCCTGTCTGGGCAAAATTTCAACAAATTTCTAAAGTTTCTATCCGAAACTTTCCTCTAACCATGCTGGGCACCCAACTTAACCCTATGGTACATTGGTAACATAAAATTAATACAGCGTCCAACAAGCGGTACAACAGTGAGCATGATCACATCGCACTGTGATATATTTAAACCTTGTATTTATCAACGAGTCACAACAGCTGATTACATTTACTTCAAAAGGAATATATCAAATATAGGCTTAAATCACTCAAGAACTCAGACAAGGGGGTGTCACGGTAGGGTTAGTGGCTCAGGGCTCAAAGAGTTAAAGCCCAGATAATTCAGTTCTTAGGACACAATAGCCACCTATATACTAGCTAGAAAAATACAGCTCGGTGCTACTCTAGTCTTTGTATAGGCCTTTCAGCCCCTGAGTGTATGTGTGTGTGTGTGTGGGGGGGGGGGGGTATCTCAGCCACTCCAATGCTGAGTGTACCTTTATACCTTATCCACCACAGGATTAAACCTACCATCTTTCCACTCATCCATGGCACGGGCTCGTTGTAAACTTTCGGAATCATCTGCCTCCACCAAGCTTTCTTTCTCCGCTTCTTCTCTCTCTCTATCTGCCGCATCCTTCTCTGGGTTCATGGCCCATTCTTGCATGCTGTGGCTGTCACAGAAAATAAAATGGGTGAGAAAAAAGCTTGATCATGTCAATGATGGTACCTCTGTATAATATCCACATGAAAGACCATACACTTTTGAGCATAGAAAATGAGACAAGGTCTATTTTCACGGATACCTAAATCCTGAGACTTTTCTTACTTTCCTTCCCACATTCTCTTGTTTATACAGAGGGATGCAAGAGCAGGTACACAGTGGGTATTATAACAATGTTGTAATATTAAATTTTATTAAAACTATCAACACATTAAATTGGTTAGCTCTTTTTTTTCATATTTTCTGTGTCATTATTCATAGTAGTACGAATTTATCATGGCTAAAATTAAATATTATAATATGGACATAATACTTCCTGTATACCTACTTTTGCACTCCCCTGTAAGTCATGGTGTGTAAGCGGAAATTTGTTGCCTTCAGTCACAAGATCCACTCTCCATTAAATATCACCATGACCCTACTGTAATGTACTGTTTTTTTCCTCAAAGAAAGACAAAGAAGTTCCTCAAAGGGGACTCACAGGACAGGTGAGTTTGGAGATAGTTATGTAGAGGATATGTGCTCTACTCAGGATAAGAAAGTTGATGATGATGATAATGAATGGAAACTCACCCTCCCTGAACAGACTCAGACAAAGTTCCTTCTTTCAACTTTTGCTCGTAGAACTCATCCACTGTCATGGTAGGCAGGGCGGGATAGCCGGCACCAAACACTTCCTTTTGCATCGCATTCTTGGTCAGGATGAATGGACGGAACGGCTGAAATTGAGGACATAACAATCACATTTCATTAGTGCTCTACAAACAAAGGCATAAATCAGATATGCAAAAATACAACTGATGTCTCGTAATATTCCTGAACATGAGAGCTATCAGATTAACACCATCAAAAAAGATTTGCGCCAATAGGATCATATACTAATACAACAGAAGTATAATCGCATAACTTATCAAATACCTGTGCTATAACAAGTTATTTTATATAAACATGGCTTACACCATTATCCCAGAGCAGTGACGGTTTGCAAAACTCATCCAGGTAACTTTGTAAATAGAGCACTGACATATCCTGGATAAATTGATATCATCATGTATATTTCAAAGTGGACAATATCTCATTTACATAAACATTTTCACTTTGAAATTGCAGAAGCTTATTACTGGATATATATCTGAAAGTAAACTTGTCAATCAAGGAGTTGCAAATTTTTAATCACATCGAAAAAGAATTATTAAGAAAAAATTTCAGTCTCTAACATGTGAGTTGCTCACCATATTTCAAACTATTTTCTTAATTAATGAGATGAGATAATTTTTCATGAAAACTTGTGACATAATGAGAACTTTTTGGTGGACCAAGATCTCATGAACATTACTCAAAAAAGTGAGAGATGCTCAGACCAAATATCACCAGAATTCTTATCTCAAGTGTCCTCTAAAAGAAGCATTTTCCAAAGAAGTACTCAGTAAGTCAGGAAAAAATATTTCAAAAAAAGCTATAAAACAAAATTTCTCTTCACCTGGAAATGAGCTACCACAATTTTAAAGTAAAAACAATAGGGATCTACATCAATGAAATGTCATGACAATTTCTGACCCATCTTCATAAACTGTCACAGTCATGTAACTATGTACAATTTTGCTGGTAAAAACAGGACTTTCATAAATTTCTCTAAACCTTCTCTGGAGCAAAAGAAAATGTATAGCAAGCCACTGCCTCTGGTCTGTCAATCCAGAAGTGAACTTTCTATCTCTGTTATTAGCAATTATTCCAAGTTAATTAGTTAAGTCATATATTTACTACATCTGGCAAAGAGAGTTACCTTAGGTTTGGGTTTACTGTCGACAGATGGGTCGTGTCCTTTCCTGGTCATCTCATCATGATGTTTCAACATTTGCAGCTCCAGGCTACAATTCTCTATCTCATCTATCGCAAGATTGGCCCAGTGTTTCAGCTGCGTCAGGTAAAACTCCCGCTGATAATGAAAAATAAAGATTTGATCTCAATTATGGAACATCACATACTTCAATGGATAGTCATACATGTAAGTGGTTGATATGATCATCATATGGTTATCCTTTTATCCTTTTTGGTAACAAAACAATTTTTTTTTTCCTCATCTTGTTTTCAGGAATGTTGAAAACTCCTTCTCTTTCCTACAGACAAAACGCCAAGGCCTATCAGGATTCAGTCCCGTAACTTTTGATTCTGAGTCCGACAGCCCAACCACTAGATCACCAATACCACCATCATGGGACTGGTCTTGTGGTACTATTATTTTGTTTTCTCCGAGTACGGGTTGCCATGATGCCAATTTTTAATAAAAACATTTTAATTTCAATCAACGCACATGAGATATCTATCTTTCAAGTATCCTAATATCCTGTTATCTATCTGCATACTTGCTATGCATAAGATTATATCACCAATCAAAATAGCTGTCTATGGGCAAGCTATCTGTACATCATCACTGCTTTGGACCACAGGTCTTCCCAGGATGTACTCTGTTCTTTCAGTTTGAATACAGAGAGCAAAGTCATGATCACTCTAATATTTAAAGCTATTTACACATCCTAAAGTGATCCTGAAAATCCGAGTTAGACATTTTCTCATCACAATGAAAAAAATGAAAAGTTCCATTGTCTCAAAAATGCAACATGTGAACTGAGCTCTCCAATGTGTTTTAAGGAAATCTTTTTTGTTATCAAATAAGGCAAGTTTTCTTTTTGCAAAGTCTTTCTGTCACTGACAGCATTTCTCTACTCCTACCTTAACTTCGTCATCCACATGCTCTCTCTCCACCAAGACTTTTAACTCAGTCAGTTTTTTCTCCATTTCTTTCTTTTGTTTGAACCTCTGGATTTTGTTGTTCCTCTGAGCTGCCATCGTATTCAAGTCCTGTTGCCTGTGACAGACAAAATACCGAGCTGAATGAAATCAAACAATACACATTATTAAAACAATAACTACACAACGGTGTGAGAAAATCATCCACTGAGGATGAAAACGACTTGGAATGAGTTATCCATGAATCTCAGAGTTTTGCAGATGTTCACATGAAAATGATGTGTATTTTTTTTAGGTTGAGTCACTATTGCAAAGATTACTTTGAACCAGGTCAATCAAGCAGATACGGTGGAACATATTAATTTTTGTTTCACTGTAGTTATTATTATTATTAAACATTTTTTTGTTTAATTTCTAAAATTTCAACTAGCTTCTACCACAACATGAAAATGTTCATATCGTCAATGAATTATAGAACAAATTGTATCAACAACATTGCTTCAACATTTAAATAGCCAACAATAGTGAAATGGATCGCTCTGCAGAATTTAAGAAGAACTTATTTGCCATCTAGCATGGGTAAATAATATATTAAATTATTTTGTCCTCCTCAATGCGTTTCTTCCACTGGAGATAACCATTCACAGGTGGCAGAAAAGCAATTTCAGAATGTAACATAATGAGTTTCCTTGCACGGAGATGCAGCCTTACCTCAACTGTGGCACTACTGCTTTATTCTCCTGATCCTCTTCATCTCCATCTTCTCCCAGCACATCGACATCATGGTCTATCACACTGTACAATTTGAGTAATCGCAGGAAATCTTTGTAACACAACTGTGAAAGAGACATGAAAACATGCATATGAATTTCATTCTATATTATTACCATGGACATTAAATGAAAGCAGATCTTTGAGAAATTTCATGAATTTACAGTCCAAAAACCCTTCACAACCTCCCAGCTCTTGTAACCATAAGAATCATTCTACAAGATGATTAATGCAGTGCTTTACTGTTTACAAGGAAGGTAAACTGGACTATGAAACAAACACCCTTGCACAAGACTGTTAGATTCACAATACCCGACCTATCACAATTGAAGACCTGAGAACAGAAAGTACATAAGTCACATATCATACTTATTGAGCCCAGGTCCAGAAAGCCAAATTGAATATAAACTTTAAAAGCAAAAGGTGCAAACACTGAAACATCATGAAATGTAAAACTGGAGTAATGAGAACGGCATTTGATCTCAGAAAAAAAAACAAACAAACAAAACATTTCTTATCGCATGAAAAATTATCTCCAAATGGACTTTTAAAAGTACTTTTCTTTCAATTTCAATTTAAAAAATCAGCCTAAATTTGTTATAATCACTGTCACACATTCTTTCTAATGATTTTCTTTGAACAAATGTGAGACACTAAAAAATAGGTGTTTTTAAGGAAGAACAACTGCAAGACAGCAGGTGGAAACTCTACCTGTGATTTCAACACAGCCTCTTTCCTCGGCATGTGTGTGTTCAATCCCGAAAAGTATCCCAGATATGCTGACAGCAACATGTACCTGGGCAAAGACAACAAAGTTAGGGTTCTTTGTTCATTATATGCACTCAAAACACATATTCTTTTTTTCTTCCAAAAAAATAATCTGAATTCATATTTATTGCTCATGCAGCATTAAAAATCAACAAAACTTTATTGACAACAATAGACAGAATACTAATTAAATATTACAAAATTTCTCCATGACTCATAAGCCTAAGGAATTAAAAATTGTTGTCCCATAAATGAGACAATTCATCAAATTTACATCTAGGTGAAAAATGACATTAAAAAAAATAGCAAATTGATGGTGCGATAACTTTCCTCGGTAGTTTGCGATTATCATTTACAATATCATTCATCCAATCCTATTAAAGCTTGATCATCAGCTCAAAAAAAAAAACATATAAAAAAAAAGATTTAAAAATCAGCAACCAAATTAACCCATTCAGTACCAGGCCTCACTACATTTTGAACACTGGAAGTACCAGCTCAAGGGAGATAATTGGGACGAAAACTCCAGTGGTTGTAGAAAAAAATTGAGATAAAACACATTTTAAATTTTTTTTTTGCCTGAAATCAGGTGCAGTTTGTTGAGAAATCAACGTTGAATGTGATAAATGTACTTGTTTTGGGGTATAACAGTGACAAAACAAAAAAATTCAGACTGCACCCTGCCAGCTTCATTACACAGATCTGGATCCCTAGATCTTCACTGCAAGATCAACGTCTAGATCTAGATCTAATTTCGCTGTCATCACTGTGACTTTCTTCTTCTAAATTATGCTCAAATTCTTGATCTACGTCTGATTTATTATGAACTGCATATTTCACGTCGAAAACGCGTGCTTCTTCATCATAATGTGATGGTCTCGCACCATCCGTTTGTCAGACTGTTCAAAAATTTAATGCGATCTTCAAACGATCGTAGCTCGCAAACGCATCATTCCAGTATGGTGAAATTCGGCAGTGACTTCCCTTGAGTACTCTACACCGTGTTCCGGTGAGATCTCGTACTTAGAGCCGGATATCAGTTTATAAAGAGAATGAAAGTAAAGACGATACATAGTGGGAGTTGCAGTACTGAATCGGTAGCAGGCGTTATCGGGAGTTGCGGTATTGAATGGGTTAAAGATCACCATTTATATTATTATTATTTATGCCTCCTATCATTACCAGTTCTTTTAACTTCAAGGCTATAGTATAAAACTTCTACAAACACTAACTGCAGATGACCTATAGGTCCAAGTCCCATTATATGTCTATGATCACAGCACAAAGAAGTTGAATGTGAACTGTAAGCGGAATTAAACATTTTAAGTTTCCCAGGCATTTTCAGCTACCAGCATACACTGAGAGTTGTGTTTCCCATCATCCATCATCAATTCAAGAGTTATGGATGTACTTACTTGACTTCATTTGTTGCTACTTCATCTATGTCTTCATTACGACTAAATAGCTGTAGATTATTCACCATCTCAATGGCTTTCTCTGTAGCTAATGTTGCTTCTCTTAATTTGCCCTGGAAACATTAAATGAATCAGATGATTTTAAATTATAAAAAAAAATATGAAAAACAGATATAAACAAATTTTATGCAAACAGATTGAGTACCCATGCCTCATTTACTAATCGTCACTATTTACTAGTAACATGTGAGTAATCACTAAGACAACATCAAGTAATTTACTTTTGAAACAGGAAATAAAATTGAAAGAATGATCACTATAGGAATGCTGGAAATTTGTCCAGTAGAAGGAAATGACATTACAGAGTTGACTAATGACAGAACTTACAAGTAGGTATCCCAAATCAAATTTTCAAACAGATCCAATACACATTTGGTTGGTACATCCATACAGAGCTCGATGAGACAAAAACATTGATACCAAAATCATTAAAATCGGTCAAGAAATAAGTGAAATATGGCGTTTTGAAATTTAATGGATTCTGTGGATAACGTGCCGCAATGACATAAGCCACTTTCGCATGCTCCTAACATCAAAAGTAAACAAAATACATGTTATAAAACTGATCACTTCTACAAAGTGACACCATGTGTACATACAAAACAAATATCAAGCTCAAGAGATACATACTTTATGGGACCCCAAACTTAGGGGATTTTACAATTGCCGTGTACAAATTTGGTGATGTCAAGAGAGAAACTGCCATTTTTGGTCATCCCTAACATCTCAGATAACAAAGAGAGAACCTTTAAACTTCCTGCTTTGCTTGACATGTACCCACATATGATGCTCAATTTTTTCTAAAGAGCTTCTTTCATTAATATGGGAGTTGTCTGCTTCCAAAGTTGTCCCCAAGGCAAATTTTGGAAACCGGAAGAAAATAGCCTAAATAACGCAATTTTCAAATGTCCA
>JBCEWB010791410.1:0-12386 GCA_039654565.1 Peronia peronii | reverse complement strand
AGTTAAACTGTGACTTTGACTAATAACTCAAGGAACAAATGCCTCATGATGCTTTGTTTGGGAGTCTGTAGTGTGAAACTCGTCCATTTCTGAAAAAAAAAAAAAGAAACTTTCTTTTTCTGTTAAAAATCACGACATACATATATTTTCACATAATCTCAAGTTTACCAGAACTAAAGACAATCAATTTTGAAATTCGATCACAACCTCAAGAGATGCTGCTTTCCTCTCTTGCTGAGATTAGTTTCAGTGAAAGATTAAAATCTCAGTGACCATATGGTTTGCAGTGTATTATAGAGTTTAATGACATATTATCACATGAAAGAGAGGAATAAAATGTACAATATCATGTGGTTTTTTTTTTTTTTTTTTTCACCCAAAAAGTTGCCTGACTTATATATGTTTGTGTCCATAACCTGACATTGCAGGTCGTCTACAACAGGACATCACCAAACAGAAAGTGGAGGTGGATAATGACATTATGGTTTCATTGGCTGGACTTAAACTGGTAAGGCTTTTTTAATGCTAGGACTGATTATTTAATGACTGCACATTTTTAATGACTTTTTCACTGGTAACCATTTCAGAAAATCCTAAAACTATTGAAGTAGAAATTGTTATTTTTAATCATGCTTGTTACGATGCCATTTTTGGTTTACGATTGCATTTCCATAATAGCAAATTGTAGCTAATACTAAGCTATTGTTTGTCACTGATTTCAGAGGGGTATTTTTCTTTAATGTGATGCATACAATGTGATCTGATGAAGATTAACACACTGGTATTTTGGTTGAAATGAGCATATCATATCTATGCATCGTGTGAGGAAAGACTGAAAAATAGTTCATCCACTTGTGAGTTGAGTAGGTATTGGAAAGAGATTAATAGAAAGCTCTTGAGTACAAAATTCTGCTTAAATCTCATCCTCATGAACAATGTGATATGAACAACTAGCCATATACATTTTTCCAACAATGCCTAACTTGATCTTGCTTTTTTTTGTTTTATTCTCTTCTGGCAGGTGAGAGATATTTTGAATGGAACACTCAAGTTCACACAGACCATAGCAGATGACGATGAAGAAATTCATATCAGTGAGAACTATTATGGTAATCAGGATGGTGGGGGAGATAACTACAGTACAGGAGTCACCTCCCCTGAATCGGACATTCTGCTGGGTGCTACATCTGCTGGGGATCTTGATCCGCAGATGTCAGACAGACAGAGAGCCAAACTGTTCTACATGAGTAGTGAAGAAACAAATTCACCAGATTCCTATCCATCATCCAGCACGCCAGGCAGAGCTAAAGGAGTCGGTGAACTCGAGCTGAGTGAATACAACATGGCAGGGGAGACCATTCCAAACAGTGACACTAAAATTGATAATGATGCGGAGGAAAGAAGGAAGTTCCTGATGGAGAGAGAGAAAGACAGCGCCCCAAGTCTACAGCCCAGTGAGAGAGAAAGCTCATTACAATTTACCTCAAAAATTAGAAATTTATTCAGTTCTGTGGAGCCGCAAGTGAAAGAAAATCAGCCCACTTTGTTGGCATTGTCGAAAAGTGCACCCGGATCTGGTGCTGAAAAAACTTCTATGACTTCCAGGCCTTTGAGTGATGACAGTTCCATCAGATCAAGACCTCCTAAACCTCCGCAAGAAAGTGCTCGGAGACGCTCAAATGAAAGTCAGGGGGAGAGGGAGCTGACATCTATAGATACACGGCGAAGGGCCAAATCAAACATTGAAAACGCCAGAAGTTATTGGCCAGATTTTGTGACGGCTTACTCAGAGAGACGGCCATCCAGGGGAAGTCAGTCCGGGGCATCAGATGAAGAGGGTCGAGGAAGGCGGGAGGATGAAGTTAGAGGGAGAGAGCGGTCCAAGAGTCAGCCCCTGGCATTTTCAGGCAATGCCAACCATCCGTTATACAAAGCCTCTGCTGAAGCTGCTGAATTTGATATAAATCCTCTTTATCGGCTACGATACTCAGACAATATGGAATACTAATGTTCTGTCCATTGTATACTTAGATTTGCACCTGTATAATCAGGATGCCTGTATTTGGATCAGAATCCATGGGCCAGCCTACATGATAAAGAGAAATAGAAATAGTTAAAATCTGAAGCTGGTAGTTTGTGTTTTTGGAGGATTTTAGACCAGTTTTCCTTGTGTCAGATAGTTGAGACCACAGTTTGTCAACTTACATAAAGATGATGAAAAAATTCATAGCAATGGAAATTTGGAGTCAGCTCTTCATGAATTTGATGAAATATGTACCTACTGCTGTATTCAGTATGAGTGTATGGGATTAATTTCCTGAACTGGCTGGGATGATGGCATGAAATTGGTTATGTAGCCCGAATATGTAAACAAGGGGTTCATTTCTTTGGTCAGATATAGACCAGTTATTTGTGTGTAAGCTGGTGAGGCCCATTTTCTCAACTAGATCAGGTAATGAAGCAATCAGGGATGGTGTATAAGCCCATACCATGATTTATACCTTATGGTAGGATGTAGATCAATCATTGTATAAAAATGTGGTGCTGGAATGTTGCACATATTTCAGCCAAGGCAAATCCACTGTGGTAGCTAATGGGAAAACCTTTTTCCTTTGAAACTTTGGGACCAATTTTTGTATGTGTATGAGCAATCAAGAGGTCTAGTCAATGTGTGCTATCATGAAGAAGGTGATGGAGACAGATGGTAAATTTGAACAAACCTTTCCAGAGTGGATATGTGTGCCAGTCATGACAGTATATTATTTTAGTATTTGGAACAAACTGTGGGTGATTGTGATTTGCTGTAAATTGTAGTGTACAGTAGCAACCAAACATCATCATAAATCTAGTCTGTCAAGTTGTAACAGTTAGATATAGAGTTTGTTTTGGTTTGTATCTGCAAAAAAAAAACAACAAAACTTAGTTTGGCTTCAGCAGTTGACAGAAAATAATGGGGTAGAAAAGTGATTTTTTTTCTTCAATATCTTTGTAACAATCAGATGCCATGTTTTAATCTGGGGTGAATATAAACATTTGTCAGAAAGATAGATGTGTCATATATGGTACGCATGTGAAAAGTAACAGAAATTTTCCAGTCAATATTAAATCCCACATGCCAAGCCAGAGACACTATCTAGGATGGGCTCCAGCTTGTTATGAGTATGTCCAGTGAGGAACATAGATTTGGTCTCAGTATCTAAACAGGATTTTACCCACCCTATGTTTCATAATGATGTAATGAAATACCTGCTCTAGTCTAAGCAAGATGAAAAACATAAGATTGACTGAAAGAAACACAGAACTAGGGATAAGCCCATCTTACAAAAGTCAGGAAAGACTGTACATATAGATAAATGCAATATTTCCTGTAGACGATCGTGTGGATTTTGAAGGGGCAGAATGTTTGGGGCCAAAGATTGTTATGAGCTGTGAGTCCAGGGCCGAGATAAAGAGAAATTGGCTAACTTGGTTCGAAATAGAAAGGACAGTCAGAAATTGTTAGTACTCAACTTTGTTGGTCAGCAGCCATGACAAATTTATAGGTTACAAGAATATTTTCATTTTTTTTTTTCTATTTCATTATGGAATGGAATGCAATAATTTGAACTGAAGTAGCGCTGGCAATTCGTTTGCCAGTGAGGTATTTCCAGGTTGGTCACATGAGTGAGGGATTCTGGCTCACGCGTTGATTCATGTTCATCCTTTACACATTTACACATGGCAGACAACTCTTGACCAATGATGTGTATTCAGATATGTCCGTACAATATAAACAAAGTCATGTATTTTATGAGCCAGGTTCCCTCGGTCAAGTGATCGATCTTGAAGTACTTCATTGTTATGTGTAATAATTTTGCATTTTGAATAAATTAGTCTGATTTTGCCCCAAAAACAGAAAAATCGGATTATTCCATGTTTTAGATGAACTGAAATGAATTAATTTGAATGACATTGAATGTGGGAACATGTAAGTTCAAAACATGACAACTCCAGAATGAACTCTTCTGTATAGAAAAAAGCAGGAATGTAGTAGCTTGTCTCAAGTGGACAATCATAAAATTTATGACAGACTAGTCATGATAGGTTTCACTTTTTCTGTATGTAAAATGCATGGAAAGCTGAGCATGACAATGTCCACATATGTTTGTAAGTGAAATGTAAGGAAGGCTTTTCATGACAGTTTTCAAATATTATGCTTGTAAAGTTGTGGAAGTAGGTTTAACTTTTCAAACATTCTAATTCATGACATGTATGGAAGGCATGTTGTGACAATTTTAACAAATTATATACGTGAAATTGAGGACGGCATATCATGACAATTTGCAGATATTCTGTTTGTGAAACATATAAACTCTTTGACTGACAACTTTCAAAAATTCTATATGTGACATGTATGGAAAGATTGTCATGCCAATTCTGACAAATTTTGGGTGAAAAACATAAAAAAAAATCTTATCAGATGATATATGTAAGTATGTGAAGATGAAAAGCGAGGTATGATGTTGTCACAAATTCTTATATGTGATATTTTCTTCTTTCAGCAAACCATCTTCTGAACTAATTTTGTGACATTTGCTTGTATCATATTTAGTACCAGTTTAAGATAATCATTGAGTTCTTATTGTGTGATATTACAGTTTACATATAATAAAACCATCAGTGTACATATTTCATTATTTATATCCTATCTGCCTTTTCTTGATAATTCCATGTAAATTTACAGCATTTAAAAGAAAAAAAAAAAAAACCTGACAAATTATCATGTTAAAATTTAATTTGTTCATGTGTTGAACTGCTAAATATATTATTTATTCTTCTATTTTTCTTTAGTTGTCCTGCAATGAAATTAGATGTGTTCATGGAAATCTGTTTTTTTTTTTTCGCAAGACTGGATGCAATGAGTCAGAGGTCAAAGGTTATTTCATTGGGAAAAAAAATCATATTTTACTGACCCCAAGGTCACAGGAGTTAACTCTGTATGTATATATCCTGGTACAGAAGAATCATTGTTGAATAATTTATTTTTTTTTCTTTTGCCACATAGAAATACTTTCATTTCTCTTTCCACAACACCAAAAACTCGATCGATCTTTTCATGAACAAACCGCAACTTTTATTCCAAATTTTGTTATGGATAGTCAGTTTTCCACTGTCATAACAAATCCTTTGTTTTTGTTTTACAAAAAGCTTGCCTACATAACAGCGTACTTGAAGTTGCGTAAACAATATAAAGGGTTAACAAAAAGGTGATGTCATTCCTGAGTGGTTTGTTTTTCAATGAAGTGACCGCAGTTCACTCAAAATATTGTCGAAGTGTACATAGAGCCATCTGTCTCCAGATCCGTTGCTCACTGATTGCACACTAATTGATTTGTACCGACAAATGGCAAATGGCTGGAAATCCCCATTTGTTTTCAGCATTGGGTACAGATGCTCCAACTGTTCACTGCCATTGACATGGAAAAAAAAAATGCACGGGACCGGTGACAACTGTTCTGGGATCTCGTAATGGAGCAATAACATGCATAAGTGAGTGTCCTATTTTTAGCAGGGGGGGACAAACACTCTGTTGGGGATTTCCAGATCTGTGCTCACTCGAATATGAGCTACTGGTACAAACTTCAGAATGGCCTGGGAGACTCCCCAGATACTATGTCGGGCAAGAACAATCACTCTGGTTGCTTTACAGTTCGGAAAAATCCTATGCTTGAAAAAACTTGACAGCTGACTGGTTTCATCCATATGTAAGACATTTACCTTTCTTATCTATCAGCAAACCAGTGCTTTGTGTCATGCCACTGTACAGATACTATAAGATATTGATGGGCTATCCCTCTGAACAGAAGCTGCTTTTGTCGAGCAGTAGATGAATTAAATATTCAATTATGAAATTTATAGACTATTTGTATTTGTACGCATGGCTTACACCTAGGGCAAATGAGTCGGAAGTTGTACTGGGTGATTTCGAACTACAGCCATTTCTCACTTTTCTGACTCAGGTACTCACATTTTTTTCTTTTCTTTTTTCACAAACAAAAATTTAACGTTTTTTAACCTGAAAACAAAAATCAGACTTTGGGTATAAATTTTGGTATCGCAGTCGGAAAATTGTTAAAAACAGCTCGAACTCGAGATCGCCCGGCGCAACTTCCGACTCATTTGCCCTGGGTGCAAGAAAGATATTTTTTGCAAAATGGGGGAAAAAAAAACCCAAAAAACAACACATGTGAATAATAAGCTTATAGTCGTGTACTGAAGTGTGTGCTTTGTGGCTGCTTATGAATATTACTCAACCCTTCATTGTTGTTATTGTTGTTGTCATCATTATTTTTGTTTACTATTGACATTGTCATAATTAATTGAGTTGTTTGTGCAGAACTGCCAGTAGAAGTGTCACTGTTGTATTGTTAGGAATGTATGAAAATGCTGCATTAAGTGAAACCAAGATATCATCAGATAATATGTATTAAGCTCATATTATTCAAATTGAAAAATGAAATTAGGACATGTTAGATTTACCATATTTCCATAATGTGATGCTTAAGCTGGAGTTTATTTATTTATTTATTTATTTATTTGGGACATTTCACCTGCAGAACAGGGCACAAATTTGGGCACAAATCATAACACAACTGTTCCTGTCATATATAGATGCTGTGCACGTAGACCATAATTTTAATCGTGTAGCAATTCTAAAGCCAATCTCCGATAGGAAAAAGGGTGAAGCTGGATCTTATTTCTCTTTGCTTAGGCACACTCTGACTATGGCAAAATGAATATTGAGTTGTCTGAAAGCAGGGAACGTTGCTTGGGCAATTTGTGTTATGATTGTAGTGATATTTAGTGTTCTGGATGGTGACAAGTTGGCCACTGAAAATAACCCTTCCTGTATTCTTTGTCTCAAAAATAGCTTTGAGTTCTTCACAACATTTCAAAAATTCAAATAAAATCAAGGAATGTCACTGTTGGACCCAAGCAAACATTGCAATGTATGAAACAAATTAACCTTTAATGATATGTACTTATCTGAAAATTGAGAATGTTCACCATCTCATAGATTTGTCTAGCGCACCAGACAAATTGCTTCAAGATGCCTCTTTTGTCTCTTCTGGATTTTGCTCATTTTTTCATCACAGCCGACTGAAAGTAGCCAGAAAGATTGTGTTGTAGAGAACAGCTAGTTACAAAAAGATAACCTGAGGATTGAAGGAAACAAGTAGTTGGAGAGAGAAGTCGCAGAATCAGACATTTTCCTGGTGTGACAAAAAAATACTGTGAGTTGATTAACCCATAGACTGTCAAGAGAAATTGTTAGAGTGCTGATTGTTTTTTTTTAAACTTTAATTTTTTTTTGTTTGTAATGATTTTATTTGTCTGTCAGAACTGACAGTTTGGGCCTAATGGCACAGTGAGAGATCTTTCTTTACTTTGATATCCTTTGGAAATTTATTGACACTGCAGTCAGTGAATAGACGTGAGGAAAATCTTCAAACAGACTTGTCCTTCGGCATTTCTAGTGTGCCAAGAGAGACTGCTGAAGTGTCTGAATTTCTCCAGTGGCCCTTATTCATAGTAAAGAAACAGCAGTTTTCGGACCTGAAAGATGATTTATGACAGTAGATTATTATTATATGCATTCTGTTTGAAGAGCAGTTTAGATATAAAGTAAAAATGAACAAACTTTTGCTTACATTGGCCCTATAACACATCTAGGAGAAGTACTTGTATAGTCAGTACTCAGGCAGATTTTGTCCCAGTGGCTCGCAGGATGTCAGTGCAGTGTGAACAGTGAGATTTGGAAACTGTTGTGTCTTTTCATGTGTCTGATATTTTATATATGAGTGATTAGTGCCTATGTTTTTGAAACACTGTGGCAATGTACGTTTTCTCAATGGTATATGTCTCTCAGCCAGTCAAAATGAGATTATGTCGATTTTTCACCATATGGAGTTTTTGTATCATGTGAAAGTTTATTTCATACCCTTTCAGGTGGTGAAAAAAGTTTTGAGCTAGCTTTATTCTAGCCAGAGATATTGCAGTTTAGAGAGACAAGGGAAGGCCCCGAAGTACCAAGAAAATCGAGTTTAAATGAACGGTTGAACGGATAAATGTACATACCTACCTCACAAAAACCCGACTGTAATGAAGAAACATTTACAAATCAAAGGTAAAACTGATATTGTCTTGTTCAGAAATGAATGCACTTTGGATTTCTGCAATAAAAAAATTTGATGTCTGACCCCCCTCATCACGTTCAAAGCCCAATTTCTCTGTTCTAACCCAGCGACTTACGTCTCATTTCGACTGGCCGTGAGACATTTGATTATAGTAGATGGGGAAATTAGCTTAGTAAATTGTGGATCATCTTCATTGTAGGTACAAGGTACCTTGCTATATTTAAGGAAACAAAAAAGAAGAGAGATATACAGAATGCCCTGGCCGAAGGGGAAGGGAAAGTGAGCACTGGGGTGGCTGACTGGGCAATGCACCGGCCTGTATATAAAGGTACAGAATGTCTCTCAAGTGATTGCAACTTTAACCATCCACAACGCAGGGCTGAAGCATGTGATACACTTACTAGAAAGAGAATCGTGAATGAAAGTTGTAAAACTCCGAGAATAAATTTATGAAAGTTCGGATATTCTTTCAGAAATGGGGGGGAAAAACACTGTTTGTTTTTCTACAAATTGATATTGGCATCCATAATAAATAAAAGGCTGTTGACGAAGATAATTATTAAAAGCTGGCAATGGTATGTTTGTCCAAAGCCTAACAGGGAAGGAATAACAAGAGAAACAGGAGAAGATGATGAGAGTGAGGAAAAAAACAAGTGAAAGAACGTGAGAAGTAACCGGTGCTCGGAAATTGAAGAAATTAGAAGAGGTAGAAACTGACTTATCCCAGCAGACATCTCTACGACCCATGTGTTTCTTTCTTTCCAATTCCCTCCCCTCCACTGGGTTGTCCATGTGGACAGCTATATGTGTAAGAACATCCATGTCCATCCATATGTGTGTCAGAACATCCGTGTGTGTACTGAACACATAGATCTCATCCTTCGCATTTGTGTCTTGTAACAGTCTAGTCTTTTTGCCTAATATCATAGTGGTAGAATGTTTTTGTTTTTTAAACCAAGAAAAACATCCATACTGGCATGTGGAATTACTGGTTTTGTTTGAAATTTAGTGTTTACTGTTATGTGGCCATGTTTCTTCTTAGATCTGTATGAGATTTCTGGATTTGATATATAGCAATTCTTTTTGAAACCTGTAAAATATTTGTACTGATATGTGACAAGTATTTCTTTTGAAACCTACAGAGATGTTTTACCATTGTGTACTAAATCTTTCTTTCAAAAACCAGGGAAAATATATGCATTCTGTGATGTAGCAGTTCGGAACACTTATACTGGTGAATAGTGATGTTTGTTTATAGACTTACATTGGTATGTAGTGATGGTCTTTAGAATTAATAATTGTCTTCAGAAATCTTGAAGAAACACCTATATTTGAACATAACAGTTGCTGTTATTATCGTATTTTCTTTTTAATCTCTACTCGTAATACATGTAGAATGTTATGTAGTAGCAATAACTGTTTTCAAATCCAAGAGAAATATTTGTACTAGCATGTGGAAGTGTTTCTCTTAGATAGCTAGAAAATACAGTTTTTATGATGAAAATAGTTGTGTATGTTGACAGACCTAAAGAAACACTTGTATGTCGCAGAACGGGGTCAGATGAATCTGATGTCAAAGGTGGTTTTGATGACAAAATTCAATTTCACTACATGAGGTAGCAAAGAGTTAACATTGACCATGAATATTTGGGCAAGTAAGAATTGTAGCGAAATATTTATTCCATCAAATTTGAATACACTCATATCACTTTTTATTGATACCAGTAAATTAATATCTGAAAAATATTACATCAGAGTTGTTTCATTGGTTAGGGTGACAAATTGTGACAGCTGTTTCATTAATCTGTTCTGTATAAACTTTGATGTTGTGTTGTCGATGCAGCAATAGAGCCAGAGCTGTTCATTCTGTGTTATCTGCTTGTATTCTTGACTCCAAAAGCTCACTGAAAACAAATTTTATCCATTGTGTTATAATATACAAATTAAAGATAAAGAATAAAATTACAAGACAATACCGAATGTCTGGTTTGATTGATGTCTTTAATTTTTTAATATTTTTTATTTCCTGTGTGCCTAAAAAATTTGTGCTGTATCTCATGATAGAGACCTGACATCTTATGTGAGCTGAGGTAGTTTTTGTGGTGAATAGTCTTTGAGAGAAGATTGAATTACTGGGATGAAGTGACAGATAATGTGACATTGAAGGAATGATTTTGATTGAAAAGGTGAGAGGCATAATATAATGGTTCTGTGGTGTGGTGTCTGCTTCAGGGTGAAACCAACTCACGTCGGCAAGGTTGCTGATTCTGGCCAGGCTCGACTCGTGGGTCCTCCCATTGGGGGATGGAAAGACATGAAGATTGAAAAACCCCCATTTTTTTCAACGACTCGACGGTCCCCCCCCCGCTTCCTCTGGGTAGGGAAGTCTGACATATAGCCTTCTCAGACAAGGGTGAATATAATTTGGAAGTCCTGTGTGTATTTTACGTACGTTAAAGAACCCGTGGCAGTTCCAACTCAATGAAAGTGTAGGTTGCGTGCCGCTGTCCAGGCAAACTCCTACTGTCTCAGGACTGAAAGATTTAAAAAAAAAAAAAACAAAAAAAAAGGCACAATATGAAACCTGAGGTAGATCAAGAATAAGTTTCGTTAAAAGACCTGAATGATTGGATAGCAAGGGATAAGCGCAATCCATCATCCTTAGATGTTGTACTTTGCACGTGACACGTCTTTACTTATTGTATCTTTTCTGTCAGATGATTATACAGGCCTTGCAATAAGGAAGCGCAGGCAGATAAAAATGTTTCACCACATATATGATGAACCAATTTTGTACTGGCTCGCACATGCAAAGACGAGACTCAAGAGGTGTCCGTTTGCAGAAAATCACAAGAAGGCATCCTCCCCTCTCCATTCCCCCCCCTCCTTTCCATATGTATCGATACAATAGATCACTCAAAGTCATCAAATCTCTTCTCAACACAAACCTTTATTGACTGCAATATAACAGATCTAACTCTTGATCAACATCTAACCTGGTTCAAATAAACACAGACATAATACAAAAAACAATATTCATAACAACAGTACAAATAACACATGACATCATTTTCCATTGACACATAAATTATGGAAAAAAACAACAACTGCCATTTATTTTATTAATTAATACTTAATTGCGATTGCAAATGAAGTGTTTCAGTCCAGTGGTTGACATGCATGATTGGTTCAAACAAGCATAAATACTCGCAAAATACAGCAAAAACAGAGCATGAAACCAAACTATAAAAGTTCACCAAAGCTAACTGAGTAATGAAATTTACATCAGAAATTAAAAACTAACATGAACTGCTCACCATTGCTACTTACATACAGAATGTGGGGGCTGTCTGGAACTTAGAGCATTGAACAAATTTTCTGTTGTTATAAAAAAAAAAAACTCACGATTTAAATCTGAGTTAAATGAAAAGGTATGGATTGTTCCTCTCAGAAATTAACTGGAAAAACAACAAAACAAAACAAAACAAACAAACCAAGGAAAAAAAGTAAATAAATAAAAAAGGCAGTGACAAAGTTTGTCAAGCTGGGATCATGCCACATTTTCACTTAACAGCCCATGAGACTGCCCCAAGGAGCTTATACTATTATACTGGATAAAGGACTGATGACATCACGCATGCCCGATGTGGAGTCATGCCCATGAGGGCAAGAAACCGAGTTAACAGTTAACGCTGTTGTCATTATGTTACCATGACATTATTTCAAGACTAAATGAAACTTACACTGTCTTTATCTCACGACAGCAAGTCTACTCTATTCTGTTCTTTGCTGTAGCTCTCAATAATAATAAAAAAAAAAAAAGAAATCATCAATCCCTTTGTTTACAAGAAAAGATTTACTATATACTGACTATACACCGTGCATAGTAAAGGATGTTGAGCTTGGTTTAGCCCTCATGGCCATGGCACCCAGTGCTGACATACGAGACACAGGGTGTTTTGTTAAGGTTATGTCATCAGTCTGCTCTCCAGTATAACAGTGAAGCGGCTTGGACTGCCCTCAACACCAAATGTATCTAAATGAGTTGTGTTTGTTTGTTTGAATGAATCCAACACACTTGTAAGGATGGAAATACTGCAGATTTTGCTCGATGTCAGCCTCGTTTTGTAGCTGCTCTTAGGGTGTGAACAGACCAGAGCTGGCGGTGTACTGGGGCTGGGGTGGGAATGGTGGCTCACCACTCATATA
>JBCEWB010791299.1:6437-16446 GCA_039654565.1 Peronia peronii | reverse complement strand
CCCCCCCCCCCCCCCCTCCCCCCCCCCCCCCCCCCCCCCCCCCCCCCCCCCCCCCCCCCCCCCCCCCCTCCCCCCCCAACACCAAAACATTACATATCGTGTTCTTTTTCTTTTAAACCGAAGTCCTCAGCCAACGGCCGAACTGAACAGAAATCAGGCTGGGTCTGTGGTGCGGGTGTCCCACCTCCTCCCTCCCAATCTATCAATGTGCAATTCGGATCAAACACCCTCGCGAATTCACAATTCAATTACTATCGCCTTTTTAGAATAACATCAAATATAGTAAGTTTTTTTTTTTTTTCGGATTTATATAGACAAAAACACAGATTTTTATGCACCAGTTCTGTATGTCCACTTTCAGATGGATACATTCAGCAGTTGTTGTTTTTTTTAGTCCATAAGCCTGTTATAGTTTTTGTTGTAGATTTATTGTGTAGAGATGAGTGCATAGCCCACAGTACAGATGAGGCGTTCATTTAAAAAATATTGCCTGCATTTTTGACTATTTCCCCCAACCTCAAATACCATGAAACAGGGTGGATTTTCTGAGCTCATCGGAGAGATTAATTATCTCCAAGTAGACTCAACTTGATGCTAGTGTTCAATGTATAGCATTTTCATGCCAATGATATTTTGGAACAGCGTATGTTTACTTACACAGTCAATTCTGCTATTTTGTTGAATCGAAAGGGAATCACTTATCTATCAGTACGACATTGTGTTGTGCAGCACACTTTTGAAATAAGCCGTATATATGCACTCCCATTTCCTCTGAAGCACACTTAAGTTGATCTACCTGAGAAACTTCAGTTTTTCTTACCCAAAACCATTTGTCAATGACATGACATGTACATACACCCTCTGGACGGTACTATCGAGTTTCGACTCTGACGTGAACAGGACAAATCATGTTTGAACTTTGGCAACAACAGAAGGCCAGATTATCTTGACATTGTTTTATACATGTTTATATACCTAACCCACTTTGAGATGGATTGTGTTATTTATGATTTGTGGGTTTCTTGACCAAAAGCACTCATTTACTGATAGAGATGTGTCAGTTCACGAAATCAGGTGCTCATCAAATCAAGGCGTAATTATCAATATCATCACTATTTTTTTTTTATCCTAGGACTTTTGAATACTTTTTTTTTTTTTTTGGTAGAAATCCTTAGACAAAATTAGGTGAAAAAAATCACTAGCCATCGATAAAATCACAGTATATTTGTGATTAATTTAATTAATTTTTTAAAATTTGACAACAGTCTGTGTTGTGTTGTGTTGGGGTTTAACGACACATCAGAATGATTATGGCTATATTGTGTCAAACACGGTAAGGTACGTTTACACGTCAAGAAGAAGAAAGGAAATAGAGCGGGACAGAAGACAGGAGCAAGGAGAAGGAGAGAGAGAAGAGATCTCTCTCCTGGAATGTAGAGGATGGCACTCCACGCCATGGGAGACACCCCACTGATGGTGAGCTTACACCATCTGCAGGTGGGAGCAGAGAACCTACTTATAAGCCTCGAGCCCCCGCGGGGGATGACGACAGCCTGACTCTGTCATATTCTATCACAAACTCCCAGAGTGCTGTATTGTACATGTATCGATTTTTTTCCTACACGAGGTCCCTTCTAACAAATGTATCATCAGATGTGCATTCACTGTTGATTTACACTGAAGTGTCTGAAATTAATAAAAGGAAGAAAAAATACAACCTCATCATTCTCACAATCACATCAAACATAGCAAAACAAGAGCAAAATCATGGCCAAATTTGACAAATTTCAAACTTTATTTTCCACTGGCAATATTGACAACACGTAGCACAAAGAACAACGTGCAAGATGCTGGCAACAATTCCCACAAATACTGCCTAGTGTAAACAGTAAACCACAAACAAACTTAACAGTTCAAACAAACAAAAAAAATCATTGTGAATAACTTTGAACAGTATATCAAGTTATACTGTAAACAAATACTTTATAGGCTGGAAACTGAAGAAACACAAAAACAAATTTTTTCAAGGAGAGATGAAGAAAATCTGCAGCTTAAACAAAGTAAACAATGATGCTCATCATGATATGAATTCTGACAAAAAATGAAAATTTTGAGAGCGATGATGCGGTTAAGCCTCAGAGAACTATTGTGTTAAAAAAAAACAATACAACGAACATGTTTGTCACTTTTTGCATCAAGATGGATTAGAAAAGATCATGGGGAAAAAATGAAAATGAAAAAATTTGAAATAGATCTAGATAGTTTCCTTTTCGTTCTTTTTTCGGTTCGCAAGATAATTTCTTTATTAAATTATACAAAGTAGTGCATCAGTTATTATATTCATGGAATGTTCAGTGCTGTAAATACCATGGGACATTTAACGGTAATGTTTAGAGGTAAAAATGTCAGGGTGTGTGGATTTGCAATACAGGTATGGGGGAAGAACAACATGATGGCTCTGTGAAATTAAAGACAGCTCAAGAACAAAAGAGAATATCTTGAAGGAAAAAGTGGTAAAAACACACCATAAGTACAAAAACACCATCTCTGTCCCTTCATTTGATATTGGAATAAGATTCAAATGAGCACAACCATAAACAAATGCAATCAAAATACATGTACCTCTTTCTGTGACCAACACTTTGTTGATTGCTGATGCAGGTATCTATTATAAATAAATAATAAACAAGAACAATAACATTTGCTGACATTTTTTTGATGGATAGCCTGTTAAAAGATTTTCAAAGAGAAATATATTGTACAAATATAAGCAAAATACTCAGTTAATTCAATGTCGTTTGTATGCAAACTAAAGTAACACAACAAGGGAATCCACATCCACTGTTTGAATTTAAAGCTATTAGACGCCCGTAAATAAATAATGATGGTCCCATGATGAAATTGGCCGTGCACCAAAAGCAGACACTTAATTCAAAGGCATTTTTAACTAAAACTAAATAATTTTAGAACTCCTCCACAGGCAACTGCAGGAAAAGAAAAATCATCTATCATTTCAGCCTAGAATTTGGTTAAGGTTTGAACAGATTTTAAAAAAAAATCCTCTCCTATAAAATTTGGTGGTTTGGCACACAGCTAATTTCATTATGCTGCCAACAATAAATGCGAACAAATATACACAACATTATATCACAGTTCATAATACTAATGAAACTTGTTCTATTTATCCACCATGCTAAATAACACACTGGTGGTTGCCTGCAAGATTTCATTCTTTGAATGAACAAAGTAAAGCATGTAGAGTAAATTTTGTGTGGGAGCTATGAACTATGTCATATACCAAATCTACTGTTGCAATCCTCAGTCTGTAACGTAATTTTACCCGATTGTCTCAGTATAAATAATGGATCAGTATTAAGCAAATTCTAATGAATGTGCCATCCACGTCATATCATAACACTTTTTTCTTGACAGAATGTTCTATTACATCTGAATATTTAAGTACAGGTAAATTTTACTTCCACAGGAGAGAATAATAAGCCTCTGCTTGGTAACAAACTCGGGCATGATAAAGACCCACATTTTTTTTTGGCAGCAACTTTTTGTCATTTTGTACCAGAAATTCTTACAAAAATGTGCAAAATTTGGACTCACGATATTCTGAGAAACTACCAACAAAAACAAAAACAAAAAAAAAATTATAAGGTTGTACAAGTGATATAGTTTCAAATATTTCTTTTTCGTTCTCTTCCCAAGACCAGTTTTCAAAGAACTCAGTCAGCCAATGCTTATATTTCAAAGATTTCCTGGTCTTCATGAAGCACTGCCATACAACTTAATATATAAACACATGCTTGTTCACAGACTTTGCACTTTATTCATTCAGAGCAGAGGTTGTAGAATTAAAAAAAAAGAAAACTAATACTAATTATGAAAAGCAATAGTGCTTAGCTCACACATAATGCATGGAAAGGCATAGTTCATATGAAAAAATACATTTAAGATCAGGACAAGATTTATTCCATAGTGAAAAGACAAGCATGAGTATGCCAGCCTGCCCATCTTCCAAACTATCTTGATTAGTGGCAGCGTAAAGGACTAGACTTCCATCCACAAAAACACTGTAACAATTCCCTGACAACAGAAACTATCTGGGACAAAGGCTGGGACCTTCTGACTTTAGATATCCTGACTCCACCCACTATGACATCTCAAACAGGTCTGCTAGCACCAGTAGTTATTGCGAACTGAAAAACAAATCCGGCCAAATAAAGGGTCGGCAAAGATCTGGACTCTATTCAATTTCTGTGACTTCAGATTAAAGACTCGCCCTCAGCTGTGCACAGTGCTAAAATTCAGATGGAAACCTCAATGTTTCAGAATTACCAGAATAAACATGAAATGAAAAAAAAAAAAAAAACCCACATGTTTTGAGACTGCTCTAACAATTTCAAGCAGTTCATATGAGGTCATCAGCATCATCAGTTGTCTGTTGATTAAACAAATCTTTTTGACCTTCTGAGGGCTGACTTTGAAAGTGAAAAGGTGATTTGGCATTTTAGTAATGGATGAACTGAGTATCTCTTTGCATTTTGATTGTGAGCCTGACCAAAAGCAAGAAACATTGTTTCCTGTGCTAGAGCAAGAGAGATGGTAACAACACCATCAACTGAAGTCAACATTATCTTTTAAGATTGCAGCTTCTACCTGAGTCACCATAAGCTTGTTCATGGACTTTTTATGGACAAATCAAAATCCTTGTTCAAAACACAAGCCTCTGGAGTTCAGTCTCACCAATCCTCAAGTCTCACAAGTCCATCCATTAATACATTCATTACCTGCTTATCTGCAATTGACTTAAAATTGCTGAGTTCATTGAGACTCTGCTTTGGACCTGGCCGAGGCAAAATTTAACAAATCTGCCTGTGTCCACGTGACACTCATCCTAACCATAAAAATGTTTCAGGTTAATCTTCTTATTAAACAAAATTTTGATACTCCTGTTCCCATTACACACTTCTCTTGTGTGAAAAAATGTTGTTCACTTTTCCACCCCCAAATTTTCTTCACCTTTAACTTTTTGATACTTTGAAACAAGAGCTGCTCTTAGCAACAAAAGCTCTGTCTCAATTAGACTCCCTTTTCTATCATCTGCGATAAAATTTTCAGCAAGATTTCTGCCAATTTTGTCTGTCCTCCCAAAACAACTAAGATAAATTGCAACTCACTGGCTATGTGCATGTGTGATCTAGGTGACCCAATGTGTATGCCTGCTTTAATCACACTCCCTGTGCTCATGTGTTTCTGATTTCTTGTACATCACTGGACCACTACACAGAATTGCAAACCCTGTTCAATTTCCTCTCATGTCATACCAGAAAAAGCTCCCTAGCACACACTGGGTTAAATTATTACAATTTTTTAAATTCCAACTACAATGAGGGCTGCACCTCTTTCAAAAAGGCTGGGTTCAGACCCGCACACAAACATAAACACACAAAGTACTTTTCATACATTGAACTATTTTTCTTCTCTATTCAAATCACGCAATTTTGATTCCATATATACTGTTTTTCATTACATTCATCTGATAAGATCAGCTCATCAAATAATATATTTTTTTCAATTTTTTTTTTGGTCATAATATTCATATTATCTTTAAGAACAAAACAAACATAGACATCTAAAAATAATTGCAGGAAAACTTTTTGTTCAATTCTGTACAAAACTTTGATATTTCACAGATGTATCTTAGATAATTCTGCTGATCTGCTTTTTACAGATACCATTGAAAGAGCCGGTACTCAGGGAATGCCCGAGTACCAAAAATCCCAGTGGTTGGTGAGTTAACAACTGAGGTTTGACCAAGACAAATTTTGTATTTCACAAAAGCTCTTTCTCTGAAATGTTGCCAAATGTTGAAAAAAAAAAAAATAAAAAAGATAAAAAATGGCAAGAGAGATAACTTTTGGTTGACATGGGCACGATTGCTGGCGAGCTGATATTGTCTTTGATATATGTGTATCAGGCAGCACACGGCACGTCGAGAAAGATAAATAAAACATCTATTTTGTGCTCAAGGTTGTCTAAATATTTAAATTGTCAGACAAATGAAGAAAAGATTTGTTTTCATTCACTTAAGCAGAAAATGGGCTAAACTAAATGAACTTAATAAAATCTAGGGTTTTCCATATTTTCCAATATTTAAAAAATAAAGTTCCGATGCAGAATTTTATGAGTGACTAAGTTATTAAGCTTTTCACTGATGGTGACTACAATATCTAGCAGCTCGCAGAATCATTATTTTCCAGGTTTACCTAAAAAATATATTCAAAGCTAAACAATGTAAATGTTGCTCGTTTATGAAAAAAAAATTAGGTATTAGACAGGAAGGAAGAACATGGAGCCGAGCAGCAAAGATAAGATGTTCCAGTTGCTTTGCAGTTCATAGCTGGTGATATTGCACACTGCTATTCAAAGGAAATGGAGCAAAAAAAAAAAAAAAGAAAAAAGAAAACCACAAGACCCTATCTGGTCACTGGTGGCAAACTGTCAGAGAGGATGTGGCCTTTCAGTCCTCGTCCTTGCCCTGCACCAGAGCCATCACATTGAAGTTGACATTGTCTGGTTCACGGGCCATAAACTTCTTCACTACTACAGAGGCGTCCTGCCAACACAAAATATGTAATTACTATGCATTCTTGACGGTACATACATGGTATAGAAGCTTTGAAAATAGAATCAAATAAGATATAAGAAGAATTCTTATATCCACAAGGAAACAATTAATGTGTTTCAGTAATTTCATGATCAACCCAATTATTTCTCCTCTTCTTTCAAAGGTTAAATCGTTTTCTTCTGTTTCCTTTAAATTTGCCAAATTCAGCAATGACACGATGATCAGATACTTCACACAAAGTGAGAACTTCACAGGTCATACTGAGCCAACAATATTCGCTTCAATTACCTCAAGGAAAGTTTCTGGGCTTGTCTTGCCATGGACAACTGGAGCATCTTTACTACCATCTGTGTGTAGGTAAAGTAACAATAATACCCACAATTATTCACTAGAGCTTTGTCAAACAAGTTACATCTTGCAACTTAGTTTTTTGAAACGATGCAGAGCAAAATATGTCACTGTTTTGTGTTATTCATGAAAAATGATAAAGTTAAGCAATCATGCAATAACTCAAGGCAAGCCTATTCAAGAAGATTATGAAATCCATTTCAAAAGTAAGCTTCAGTCTTTCATACCTTGAAAAATTTCAATGTAGACTATTGGTAATTGGTACAACATATCTTTCATATAATGGCTACACAACAGAACATCGCACTTTTACATCAAATGCAACCATCCTTTGAATGCCTTTGTCAAGATGTCTAATTTCACCACTTGTAGCCACATTTATGTCCTGTTTCAAATCAAATCTTTGTCCTCAAAACTTTTCTTTGATTTTTGGAAAAGGCTTTAAAACAGAGGGGGCAAGGTCTGGTGTGATGACATCATGGATGTTCCAATAATTCTTGGTTGAAACTCCTCAAAACTTAAGATTGCTGGAATCTGGTGTTGCGCTAAGTCATGAATTTGCTTTTGAAGAACTTTTGAAGAGGTAAAACTGGTAATTATTGGAACATCCTCAATATTCCTTCAGATCTAGCTTTCTGTGACTTAGATCTTTCTATTAAGGGGAGGGGCGGGTCCTGTAAGTGATTTTCTAAAGTACTCAATTTAGGCTTTGTCAAACATCATATTTAAATTCAGCATGTCCAACTTAGAGGAGGGAATGTATCAAAAAATAATCTGGATGGTTGGTTGCCACGGAGACGCCACCATATTGGATTTCTGGCCCCAAAAATTGCTCATTTTCAAAAGCCTAAGGCTTCGGTGTTTTTCAATGAAATCGTTTCAAATTGTGCACACATGTAGTAATCACTAACCTCAACAGCGGTAAGTATCAGTTTTTCCAAATTTGCCGTAGTTTTTTGTCTACAAATTTTTGAAATTTGTACATGGCAAGATGATACTTTTTCTCATTTTTCTGGCACTTTGATAACTTTTCTCAAAAAATAAACAGAATATTGCAAATCCGATCCTTGTTATTATTTTAAACATATGCAGGAAGAGTCATGCCAAATTTCAAGTAAATCTGTTTGTAAATAAAAAAGCCTTAGAGAAAAATGTGCTCAAAAAGTAGGTTTCCAGGCAACTGCATCTAAAGTTTTGACAAAGTTTTCAACCAGTTCCTTGTGACATAATGTGTTCCTTTTACCTCAAAACATTCCAGCTTGATAGACTGGACTCCCTCTTAAGCCTCCTCTTGCCTGGCTTTTTCTCCTGAGAAATACTTTCAAACTTAGTGTAAAGACCTCATAGCTTCAGTTGAAACTGACCGTCAGAAATGAATTTGAGTGACATTTTAGACACCCACTCTTGTAGGAAAAGCTGTTTACAAATGAAATAGGCTAGTTTTGACCATATAAATGGCAAAATCTTGAAATAAAATGGTTTAGCTTGAAGAAAAAAAAAAAATCAGGAATTTGATATCTTCAGCCAAAATCTCAATTTCAGGACCCGTCCCTCCCCTTAAAAACTTTGAGGACAAAGATTTGACTTAGAAGAGGTCAGAACTTGCCATAAGAGATGGAATGAGATGACTGGACAAAGGTTGCAACAGAGGGTTGCATTACGTCCACAAACGTTTTGACAGTGAAGATGTGTCAATGAATAACTGTCATGTGAAAGATATGGTGTACCTCTGAGTCAGGTCGAGTTTTTATTGATTACCATGTAACCATAAGATAATACTGTCTACGATTTGTTCCCACTGCCTGATGGCTTAGTTTGATGAAAACAACAAGCTAAGAGAAGAAACCAAAAGCTAAGAGACGAAACTCTGACAGAGAACTGGGTGGATGGGACTCGTTAAAAGCAGTTCATCTCGGGGAGGGAAAACTTATTTCAAGCCTTCACTTTCCTGCGGCCACATCCATTCATATCATGGAAAGGCCATGGACAGAAATCCAGAGAGCTAATCTGGAGTTGAGTCCCCAAATTGGTCGGATGTCTACAAACACAGCAACTCCTGCAGCCGGGTCAACACCAAATGTAATGTGCAGCATTCCCTTGGATTTCATTGGTGTGGCCAAGAGGGGGTTCCCATTGTTTAGGCAGCACTATATCTCCATACACCTTTGCCTAGGCCTGTGCTTTGGAGACGTCACTCCAGTCTCGTCATCTGATGACAGCTTTAAATCCTTACTCGACTGGCACAGAGTTGGACAATGGCTTATCTTCAGTGGTGGGAGAGGTCATCATATTCCACTGGTCAACTTCCGTTGGTCTCCAGCTGGGTTGCCGACAGCCAAAAAGGTGCTGACCCACCACGATCACCTGCTGCAGTGGATGTTTGGAGCTTAGAGTACCTTGCTCAATCAGTGGATCGGCGGCTATGCACTTGGCAAAGGTCAAAGAAAGAAAGTGAAGACTCTAGCTCTCCAAATTGCAAACTGAAATGTACGTATCCACTGTGGACCAATAGAAGACCTTCGAGCTATAGACAGCACTTGCTAGTCTGCAATCATCGATAGAGAACTGTGAAGGCTTAACGATGATATAGTAGCCTTGCAGGGGACAAGTCTTCCAGACAGTGGATTCTTGAAAGAGAAAAATTACTTCTTCTTCTGGCAGGGGAAAACTGCTGAGGAAATGAGAATATGGAGTGGGATTCACACTGGAGAACACCCTGTGGCACAGATATTGAACTATTACAGCTGATAGAGAGAGAATCCTCACCCTATGCCTATCAGTAGCCACAGGTGCCATCAACTTTATATGCATGCATGCAGCAACATTTCAACCTCCAACTGAAATCAAAGACCAGTTTTATGAGTCACTTTACAACACCATCGAGACCATTTCCAAAGGAAGTCTATCTTCAGGGTGACCCTAATGCATGCGTGCGTGCAGGCTGAGCGTCTTGGCCGACTGTCCTATGACATCATGGCAAAGGGAAAAATGAATGAGAATGGCCAGCGGCTCTTACAACTCTGT
>JBCEWB010791077.1:0-16448 GCA_039654565.1 Peronia peronii | reverse complement strand
AAAAAATGCGGGTTTTCGATCTTCGTGTCCTTCCATCCCCCGATGCAGGACCCGCGAGTCGATCCCGGCCCGTTTTCCCCGTGAGCAGACGCCAAACCACAGGGCCACTGCATCCCTGCCCCCCCCCCCCCTTTATCAAAACCGTAATCGACATGGACCCTAGGAAGACAAAAACATTGTGTGGTTGGATTATACTACCAACTTTGAAAACGGCTAGGAATGTAATCTTAAATGGGAGATGGGGGGAGAGGGGGGGCGAGCTTTATGGATAGATCCGAGGAAGATTTGAAACAGGCAACATTGCTGTGGTTGGTTTATAGCCATACATGCACTAGCGGGGGACAGGGACACTCTCGGATAAAGGAGGGGAATAAACAGGAAAATGAAAGCAGTTCCTTGGAAGACAAGAAGATTAGGATGCCAAATAGTCGTGTTGTACGTTCGAACATTGACATTGAGGCGCAAAGGATGAATGATAGCAGATCATCCATCCATCCAGCCGTCCGTCCGTCCATCCATCCGTCTGTCCGTCCATCCATTCATCCACCCGTCCGTCCGTCCATCCATCCATCCATCCATCGTCTGTTTGTCTGCTTATCAACATTTTTACCTATGTGTTGAAATCCGTGAATAGGATACTCCACCTTATTTCTCTCTCCTGTCTCCCAAACACACACACACACACTTCAATGTTGCACAATTCTCATTGCCAGACACTCATTACCGGGTCATGGAGCAGCTGGAAAGATTAACGATAACAAAGTGAATGCCAGCATTCTTCTCATGGAATTCCCTCCCCCCTTTCCCCCGCCCCATCGACCTCTCCCGTCCCCACCTTCACCTTGCTCCCAATTTCCAATCCCAAACACACAGCCTCATGCAGCTGGCCACACTTGATACAGAGAAAGAACGAGCAGAACACACACTCAAACACAAACATGCGTCTTGAGACACAGATAAACATAAGGAAGAAAAGAAAAGAAAAACGGAAAGAAAGAAAGAAAGAAAGAAAAGGACAGAAAAAAAATCTGATGGTTGCAGTTTCAACATAGTGCATGTAGTCTATACAGGTAAACTGTTACTGAGTGAAAGAAAGCGGGGCGTAAAGTGAAAAAAGGAGGGGAAAGAAAGCAGAAGAAGAAAAGAAGAATAAACAAGAATGAGAAGCTAGTTCAGATAAGCCAAGGGCAAATCTAGAAGAGAGAATAACCTTTTGAGTTGACTGAATCAACAGAAGCTCAGCCAGCTGAAGAAATTTTGTGTGGAACAATAAGAAAGAAAGGAACGAGTATTTGAAGGTGAAAATATCCGATATAGTTCTTCGTGTTCGGGACCCATTTCAAAAGTGTAAGTTTTGGTCTTTAATGTTTTAAAAGGTTCTAAGTTTAGTATACGCCATACATTTCACACAGGCCAAACAGCTCCTATGCTATGGTAAGTACACATTTGAGCAGTTTTCGGCGAACACGGCGCACTAGCAAAATGTCCAGATGTGGACGTGTTTTTTTGTCGTTCCCCACACAGGCCGCAGAAAACTGGTATGAATAAAGAGCAAGACAAAAAAAGAAAAGAGACGAAAAGAAAAACAAATCAAAGGCTGCTAAGAACCTTGGCAATCCAAGTCTAGCATTCATGTTTTCGACAAGTGTACATGCCTAGGATTCCATAATTCAGGGAAGTTTTCATACTCGTCCATGAATGACAAACATTTTTCTCTTACCCATTCCATTTTCAGCAAGCGGTTATTCGAGCAACGGTACACGCTTGAGCGCGAACGTAGCGAAATATGAATGTGCGCTAGACAATCCCACTTTTCAGTCGCGTCCGGGACACGTTCGGTCTGTGCGGCCTATGCGAGGAACAATAAAAACAACTCAAAAAACACGTCCACATCTGAGCATTTTGTCCGTCGCGTGTTGCTAATGCGCCGTATTCGCCGAAAACTGTTCAAGTGTATACCCACCACTACATTCGTTGTTGTTATTAAGGCATTTACATACATGCAACTACCTGTCGCGACTTTAATACCTTTATCCAGACATGGACTTCATCTCTTGCCGTTAGATCTCTGTCTAAGTCGAACTGGACCGCGGCTTTTCTTTCATTTTTATTATGAAAAGGTATAAGACACAGAGGATTCGTGATCTGTTGCTACATATTTTCGTTGTTCCAATAAATCCTAATTTCATGTTTTCAAAAGCCCGCTCACCGCTCTTACAATGCAGGCTGGCAAATTGCCATGGCATGATCAGCACAACAGCAAATTCCAGCAATACGAGTTTTGAAGAGTTATTGCTGGGAATTATTGGAAATATTCCATATTCGCCCATATCGTGCATTCTATGACCTTTTCCCAAAATTCAAACAAAGACTTTGAGGGCAAAATATTGACTGGGAGAGGACATAAACTTGGCCGCAAGAGATGAAATCAAATGTCTGGATGAAGAGGCCTGGGTCAACAGTCATACATGTAATTATTTTCAATGTATGGTTGCATAAAATGAATAAACATGTTCAGAATACTCATGGATCTGGCTAGTGTTGTCATATAATATATATTGTCATCTATAAATTTGGGAAAATCTTATTCATTATATGACACAAACTAAATGCTTCCGAAAACAAAGAAGGGGGGAATAATGCGGGAAAATTAAACACGAAAACACAGTGAGAGATGTAGGTAGAAAGAATTATATACACTGGATACAGTAATTAAAATCATGTGTAATTAGAAATAGTGATCTATTTTATTTCATAAACACACCTGCTGTATCTAAAGACACATAATATAACACACTATACAAGTATTCACAAAACAATAGAACTTGTGACACAAAACCAAACTCGGCACAAAGTTCCTTCAACTGCAAACATTTGCTCCAATATATAGAGATCAGCATAAAAATTTCTTCATAAGTTCACAAATGATTTCTTATTTGGTATAAAAAATATCACATTATACAATGAATTATTATATTAATAAAAAAAAGAATGTATTGTGTTTATGCTAGTTAAAAAATGTATGTTGTCATCTACGTTGAACAGGTAAATGATTCCTACCCATCCACCATGCCATCTGTCCTGTGAATGTTTATCACTACATTGTATTACCAGAAACAGAATTCATTATAAGGAACAACTGTGAATGAGTTTCCTAAAATGCAAAATAATGTGTATGATATCATGAAAAGAAAAGGATGACTATAATCATTTAATTTATTGTGCTAAAATATTATGGAAATTTTATTTTTAGACAGGATTATCAAAGTCTCTCTGAGTAATTTGTGACTCATGAGTCACATCTTACATCAAAATTATGTACTTATCTTGACATTAGGATCTCATTTGCCTCCCAAATACATCCACAAGCACATGGAATACCATAAAATGTCAAGAACAGAATTGTTCCACTGACTGCCATTACCACTAATATGGCAGTGAGAACACTTCAAATTGTATCATCATTGTGGGTTTTTATGGAACATCAGATTTCAAGACAATTGCAAGAAGTACCCAACACAAGGAGTTCTATATTCAAAAGTCACACTCCATCTGTAGTAATATTACTGTGCAACTTCACTTTTGCAACACATGCTAAACATCAAAGCTCACATCTATGCACTCATGGTTATGATTTCTTATGACAGTCATCAATAGGCACATTATAAATTATTCACTGAAGCCCATAAAGTTTATTTTAATAAAGTACAGGCAACCTTTTCATGTCCATTTCAGCAAATTGACAGTCCTGATGACTCCACAGATCTGAAAAAGAATGTGTGGTTAGTTGAAAGTTTTTTGTTTTTTTTCAACACTGTTACTGCAAAATATGTAGCAAACAACACAAATTATTCTAACATATAATAATACATATGCATATCACACATCTATGTTAAATAATGACAACAGAAATTAAATACATCCACCCATTCATAAAAACAAGTTTGATGTTTGTAACATGTACTGAGACAGCATGACTAACAAAAATCAATATAAAGTAAAAATACATACCACGCATATCTAAAATTTAAAAATTTTAAAAATTGTCACATCAGTACTTATAAAAGTAAAACACAAAAATGGAAAAAGGAACAAATATAAAATAGGATTTTAAAACAATCACATTTGTACACTGGATTGCTCTGCTGGTTCACCGCGATGTATTACAGACAAAGTATTGTAAATTTCACCACCAATAAAACAAATGAGCTCTGCAGAGAAAGGAAGAGACTCACAACAAATCCACATGTAAATGTGTCACATGAACCAAGGGAAATAGTTTGAATGTCACAGCGGGTTTCGTACTGAGAATCAGATTTTAGTGACAAATGGAAGTCACTGGAGTTAACTTGAATACATTGACACAGAAGAGATGAGGGCAAATAATTCTTAAACCATTCCCATGAAACTGATATCAGTAACTATTCTGCATATTGCAAAATGGTCAACAATTCCTGAATAAACAGAGTATTTGTATTGTACTATTTGTATTCTACTATGTAAAGAATTTGACGTCAGATTCACATGCATTTCGCAAAATTAAATAAAAATAGAATTTTGACTCAACTAACAGCACATTCAACATAGTGCTTAGACTTCACTCCTTACCCCAAATAGGGCTACACAATTTATTTGATCCTTTCTTTGTCAATAATATTGCTCTGTGATCCCAAAGTAGAAATTTGGAAAACAGATTTGAAAGAAAACCATGTCTACACCAGACAATTCATTGCTGATTCATCTAATGGCTTTATGGGCTGGCCAGGACAACACATTACAAAAGTATTTTCTTAATTTACCTTTCAAAGGCAAAAGCAAAAGTAAAAATCCACAAGCTACAGTTTTTCAAGTATAATGTCCACAATATACAAAAATGTACAGCAATGATCCAAGAAAAAGAATGGCAAACACGGATGAACAATTGCTGACATAACAGCAGAAAAAAAGATTTTTTAAGAAAAACATGCTTCAACCCAAATAACCTCAAAGAAGTACAAACAAAATCAAATGCAACCAAAATACAGGCAAAAATTCCCAAATTAATGCCAAACATGATGCCAAATCTAAATCCTTTCTCCCAAGAATCTACTGCAAATGTGAAGGAGCGAACAATCTTTAATATATAAATGTATTTCGAGTATAAATGACAAGGAAACATAATATCAATATCAGTGATATAAAAGTTAAGTGTGTAAAGTTTGAACGGTATAATAAATCTAAATAACTATAAAAAATTAAAATCTGTATGCAGCAGTTCAAAAGAAGTCAGCTAGACACTTTGGATTATGATAACCCTAGCACCCTAGACATACATACTTTTACTAGAAATTAGTGTGGAAAGGATGATGCCTTTTCACTTTCAAAGAATATGTATCAGGGGCCGGAATGTGAAAAAGACTTTTTATAGGGAGAAATGTTAGGAGATGCGGAGATGTTTAAAATATCTCAGTTCACAGACCAGCAAGTCAAATAATCGCAGGACTAAAAAATTATGAAATTTTTTAGAAGGCTTTTAGTACATATGCCCTAGATAACTGTTGTGAAGAATAAAATGATAAAAAATATACTAATGGTATTATTTCTCTGGCTTTGTTGTAACTTTAACTCAACTGACCAGATATACCTTGATCACTAATTCTACCCCTGAAGAACACTGGTTATTGTGGTTAACAAAGAATAACATAACAGTATTGCAGTACAATTGTTTTCTTTGCCATTTATTTTTGCATCAATCATTTGCACAAAATGTTCATATATGTAAAATGAAGTCAATATTTAATCTGAAATATTGTTCGAAGTAAATATATATATATACGTGTATATATATATATATACATAATATATGCATGTGTGTCTATAATATGTAAATACAGTCACCTAAGAGTGCATGTTTGATGTCATTTTAAGTTCAAAGCAGAAAATCTTAGCTCAACTTCCAATGGAATGCATACTGCTGTTGCAAATGCATTTGTGATTCTGAGACACCTGATCTCCGTAGTTATGTAACTAGTTGTAATTTTTTTTGTGATGCCCTCAAAGTTACTTTCAGCGCTACTTGCAAAAAGACACTGGACTGTACAGTAACATGTGTGATGCCAAGTATCAAAAAATAGAAATCATAATTTGCTGATAGAAACTCATCAATGTTATAAGCGAGATGGCTGTCTAGTTTGTTCTTTACAAACAGTCAAAATGTTTTCCAAGAATGAGAATCTGATCACGATACAATGTTTGTCACTAGCTGTGTAGCTGTCAGTAATATCACTTCATACAAAATGCCATTCAAAAATCATTCTTTGAAGATACATGCGTAAAATAACTTGTCCTTTGTTTTCCTTCCATAGCACATTTGAAAAAAAATACTATCCAGCTTAATCAATGATATGCCTCAGAATGCTCACATAACAGAATGCAAGAACATCATATATTAACTGCAAATCACTTACAAACCATGATATGAAAAATCTCTCTCCCAGCCTAGGAGCAAATTAAATGTCCACTATCTCAAATAAATTGTGCAGAACATGTTTGCAGCATTGACGTCTTACCCAGTTATCACTTCTATCACTTCTATTGTTCAATATCTTATCTACAAGCAGCTCGAATGGATCAACAACCTTCCAATTTCACTGCACTCAAAGATAATCACCTTTTTTTATTTGTCATCATACAATAATTTGTCCCATCAGTGTTGTATCTGAGGTATACTATGAAACTAAAAAAACAAATATTGAGAAACATCTGGGCAAGTTTTGATCAATATAATATTTTGCACCATGATGTATCAAAACACTCTCAATATGGTCACAAGAATCTTTTCTGAAATGGCAAAGTTCAAAAGAAGAATCCAACCACATTTTCATATGATTATGGCTGTACATCCAACATCCCCAGCACCCTGTAAAGCCCACATTTAAGTGGGATTGGCTGATATGTATATCAACAAAGAGAGAGGAGACTATGAATGAAAGGCAAAAAAAAAACCAAACGCTCTTCGACAGTCTTTTCTGTATTTTAGCCCTGGACATCCACGTGAATCTCGTCCCCATCAGCAAAGTCAAATCTGGACATTGGCAAGGATTCACAGCGCAGTTCTATCAGCTCTCTCTCAGATTCTGGGTGGGAGGGGCCACACAGGTGGTGGTGCATGGTAAAGCACCTAGCAGGAAAAACAAAAATTACACAAAAATTTATCATGGTAAGAACATCAGATGCCCAACAAACACATAGCTTATCACTGTCCGATCACTGAATGCCCAACAATATCACAGACTGTCACCATAGCATTATTGAATGACCACTAAACCATTCTAACTGATGTCTCGCTAGGACTAGTAATTCCACAAACAAGTCCAAAATGGGACCCACAGGATAACCAATACACTGTTCTTCACAGTGTTTTAGTATTGCTACTCTCAGATTGCAAAAAAAAAATGTTAGCATATGTCAGGACTTCCAAATTAACAAAACTAATCTGGATATGCACAAATAGTATTTAAAATAATAATAATCTAATAATCTAATGGATAATCTAATGGATTCTAATAATCCACTACATATACATAGACACATATAGTAGCCAAGAAAACTGACAGCTCTCAAACTGAATTAGCTTTGTTTTAAAGAGTATCTGTAAATTCCATAAACTATTTCTCTAGTTCTTATAGAGCAAAACATTGAAACCTAACAGTCACCTAAGAGTGCATGTTTGATGTCATTTTAAGTTCAAAGCAGAAAATCTTAGCTCAACTTCCAATGGAATGCATACTGCTGTTGCAAATGCATTTGTGATTCTGAGACACCTGATCTCCGTAGTTATGTAACTAGTTGTAATTTTTTTTGTGATGCCCTCAAAGTTACTTTCAGCGCTACTTGCAAAAAGACACTGGACTGTACAGTAACATGTGTGATGCCAAGTATCAAAAAATAGAAATCATAATTTGCTGATAGAAACTCATCAATGTTATAAGCGAGATGGCTGTCTAGTTTGTTCTTTACAAACAGTCAAAATGTTTTCTTTGTTGCTCATTTCTTCTGGTGCCATGAGGATGAGATATTATACCTGTATGAACCTACATTTGTTGTCAGTTCAAACAGGCCGCATTTTTCAAAACAAAACATAGCCTAACCCTTACCCCTTACTGTGAGGACCCCTCATCCCATCATGGTCCACCAGTGATGACCCCACAAATTCATGAGGTGACCTACTTGGCCACCAGTGGGCCAATTATATCACAGCCTGGGCCACCAGTGGTGCAATTTTTTGGGGGATGAGGACAAGACATGGGATGTGCTCACAAAAATATTCACAGAAATTTGACTTGTAACATTTTGTTACAACTTAACTCACTAAGGACTGGGCTCGATTTCAGCATGACCTCCCCCAGACCAGCCAGTTTTGGCCATTTTCAAAAAATCACAGACACTTCCACAATGAAGCTACAGACATCAAACTTGGCAAGTTGAAAGATCAGCCCTTGCTGCTTAATACATTTACTTTCACCTCATTTGTCAGTTAGTTTTGATTTGGTGGACATTAGAAAATGGTGATAAAAAAAAAAAATTATTTTTTTTCAAAGTAGATTTAGATCTAGCCATCATCTGTTACGTATCATTCAACAGTTACGCCATTACAATGTAATGTATGGCACTGATGTCAGACAACCTGAAAATAAAATTTTATAATTGTTATTTACTTTTACAACTTGATTCTAACAAGTTATAATGGAATTCTATCATATCTTTCGCGCTCCTTCTTTTCAACATCGTTGGAGTTCACTGAGTGCAAAGCCCCTGTGAGATGCGGTAAATAGTCTGCCAGAGTGATCGTTTTTTACGAAACGTGGATAATTTGCCTTGCAACATGGTCTGGATGTTGAAAAAAAAACTGCCATGTAACCACCGAGTTATCTCGTTATTCGTCCCGAGCGTCTGAATCCGGAAACTGCGATATCTCGTTATTCGTCCTCAGTGAGTTAATGAACAAAATATCTCTAAAATGGATGAATTTTGCTTTAGAATCCCTGCCTATGTGTGTTTTCGTTGACCAAAATGGGGTGACCTTACACTGTTCAAGCTAAAATTTTCAACCAAAGTCACTGGATGAGTCCATGTTTGTTGGGGGGGGGGGAGGTTGAAAACTGACAGAAATTCCATTTAAAAGCAACTGATCATGTGATTTTCATGGTAACATGGAGTCATCACTCGCAGGCCACGCGAGGCCTGCACAAATGCAGAGTTAGGGTTACCTGAGGACTAATGACCTCAACATTGGTGAGCCTGTTAGACACTGCGTGATTTCATGAGGTCATCAAGGTGAGGGATAAAAACCAAACAACAAACAGCATTTTTACCACTTTGGTATATCCAATGCCCGTGAGATCAGGAGTCTCAGCTTGCCCACAGGCTCCACTAGATGGATTTTGCGGGTAAACTTCACCACACCTTTGCACACAAACTTTAGCTCTGCCCACTCCTGGTAGCCAGCACTCAAATCTATGTCCACAAGCTTGACAGGGGGACCTGGGGATGAGGGAACAAAGTCAGATCTAAAGTAACCATGCAATAAAGTATAGATTTTACTACTTGTGTGCACTGTTACAAAACTACAAGAACATATTTCACATGACGTGCAGAATTAAAGATAATTGAAACAAAAAGTACAGCCTGATATAACCACTGATAAAAGCTCAATAATTGCTTGCAGGCAATTTTCCTTAATATTATCTTTTGGTTCTAAACTTTCAGCAGCAAAGGGCAAGTTGGCTGTGAGTTAGTTAGATTTTGTTGGTGTTTTTTGTAATGGCATGCTTGTGTCTATATGCGAGCACTGTTACTTATGTAAATAAATATTTAATTCACTTTTTATATATGTATGTACAATTTAGATGAATACAGCGTATGTCTTTTTATTATGAAAATGATTATAGTTCTGTTACATAAGACATGCATTTGATTAACTGTTAAAAAAAAGTTGAGCAAATATTTGTATAGGCATCGTGCTGTACAAATATCATACTTACTCCGACCTCAAGATGGGTAATACTTATAATTCTATCATTTATGAACTCTGATATGTATACAGACACCCCATATATAGAACACTAGACCATAGGCAAGAAGTAAGAACTCACCATGTTTCTTGACTAGGGTATGGTAGAACTCTGGCTTCTCTTCCTTGTCCATGAAATGCCTTAGATAGAATCTCTCTGCCTTTTCTCTCTCTGTCTGCGACACCTCACTGCCATTCAGAATACAAGCTTTGGGAAGACTGTGGACAGATAATGAAACTTGTCAAAATATAGCCTTTGTATCTGTCATTTGGATGGGTAATTAATATGATAGTGAGTCAATTCTTGATAGAGTGCAAGTTAAATTGTGTCAATAATTAATTTCTAGCCAAACTTATCAATACAGTAATGTCAGCTAAATAATTTACTGCTACAATGATGCGGTAACTGTTTTTAATACCTGTTACGGTGCTGACCTAATGGGAAGGGAGACTCATCATTTTTAAAGCAATTTTTAGTTTATAGATCATCTTTAAATTAATCAAAACATTACAGCAATGCCATCATGCAACTATCTTAATCCTTTAAATGTCAACACATATCACTAGAGTTAAAGCAAAGCATGGTAAAATGTGGATCTATATCATATGGGTCTAGAATCTGATTAAAATGAGCCGCGTCCCCCATTAGAGCCATGAAAAATTGTGCAAACTTATATAATTTTTTTTATACACGGTATACAAAGATATTTTTTGAACAAATCAGCCCCATGTTCTTCCTGGATTAATAATTCAGGAGCATAAAGATTGTCTTTAAATTATCCAAATGACAACAGCCACACTATTGTTAACTGATGTGATCCCTTCCCACCTGGCAATGTACAGCTTCCTTCTGTCATCTGGGTGTACATGGGAATATAAGGGATTGTTCTAGAGAAAGAGCAAAAAACAAAAAAATAAAAACACTGTAAAAATTTGATGTTTTAGCTAAGAATGGTTTACTAGCTCAGAAACATCAAGAGGCATGGTGAAAATGGGAATGGAAGGGATTATTCTGAAGAAAGCACACACATACACATGTATGTACACACACATACAAAAATTAGATTTCCAATGTGATGAATAGCCATGTGATAGTTTCAAATGTTACGAGATGTGATTTATATGGCTCAAGAGAACTGTATATACTACATAACGCTAGTTCGATGTTAGAGTCTGCCATTTGCCCCTTTTTTTCCTTAGCATATGGTAGAGTTGTACACTGAACCATCAATGAGACAGGGCCCTCTGTACTTTACAAATCCTTCTATATTTATTGCCAGCAGGCAAGTTAATCATATGGAATAAAAAAAGCCCACAATATATAACTCACAAGTTACTAAGGCAGAAAAACAGATCATATTTTTAGACAATCTGTGCCAATGACTGAAAATAAATTATGAAAAGGTGCTAATAACTTTAATTAAATTTACGATAGAAAACATTTTCCAAGACTATATCCAATGCCTGACATAGTTAAAATGAGCAGTACAATGCCACTGACCTTCAATTTAAGATTGGTCAGCTTGGGGAAAGATGAGAAAGCTTTCAAATGACTCCAGTGGTTGAGGTTGGCACTGCTGAGACACAGCATTTGCAGGTGTTGGAATGGTTTAGGTTCACTGTTACTGTCTTGTCCATCATGCGATACTTTATGTGGATGGGCTTGATGATGGTGATGATGATGATGGTGGTGGTGGTGGTGGTGGTGATGATTGCTGTCTTGATGATCATTTTGATTCAAACTGTGGTCTACATTAAGCAGTTTGTTTTCATCTGTGTCGCTGTGTGACATCGTTGTCCCCCTATCAGAACACCGTAGATCTAATGACAGGTTGCCATTAGCAATACGGAACATGACATTTTGTGGCACAGTGTGGGATGAGTTGTCACTTTTTGCTGGGGAATGTACAGATGAAGTATCACTGGGACATGACATCACATTTGAGCTGCTCATTCGTGGTAATACACTAGACTCCATACCATTCATAATATCTTTGCGATGATGCTGTTCCGACTCACAGTCTGAACAAGCCTCACTGGCAGACTGGCCACTTGCGGATGCTGTATTTGTTTCATCCAATGTATCATTGCTGTTATTATTACTGTTGAGCTCAGACTCTGGGAACAGACAGCGCTGCGCACTTGGTCTGACTGAGGCCATAGTTCTTGAGGGTTGTGGTAGCATAAGGTCTGGTTCATCAAACACCATCACTGCTCGAGGAACAAAATCAGCATCTCCGTTAGCAAAACTTCCCACTAGTGGGCAATCATCTGGCTCTCCTTCTAATAACTTAGCAAGGATATTGGCATTTTCCGTTTCTGCCTCATCACTTCCAATTTCTTCCTGATGTGTTTGGTTTGTGACAGCTGTTTCAATATCACACTCAATATCTGACTTCTGGAAACTTGCATTATATGAGTTCTCCGTGGTAATGGCAGTTCCAGTACTAGCATCAGAATGAGCAACACTAGGCTGGGTGAAAAAGTGTGAACTTCTGGGTGGTTCCTCATCAAAATTAATGCTGTTAATGAGGTCATATAGAAAAGTTTCAGCAGCAATCCTGTGCCAGTGCTCTGTCTCATCATCTGTGTTGTCACCAGTCAGGCTTTCACTGTCCAGGAATGCATCACCTTCAGGGCCCAGAAAGCCTAAGGTGTTAAATTCCCCATTGCCAAATGCAACTCTGTTCCTCTCTCTTTTATGGCTGTTGTTAAAGTTGGAATTGGAGAAACTATTGTCCTCCAGACTGGGAGACATGTTGAGAGAGTCCTCCCCTTCTATGGACTGAGCACCCTCACTCTCACTGTCCAAACTGTTCCGACCGCTAGCAAAGCTACTTCTGGAACAATCTGATCTGGAGTAATGACCAAATCGACTGACTGGTCTACCATCGTAGTCATCATCGTCTCCATCTGACAGATTTAACTCATCCTCACCGTCTGAATTGTGTAGACTATCTGGAAGTATTTGATCATATTCGTCATTAATATCCATGCTACTCAGATCATCAATTTCACCCTGGTTCTCAACCGACTCAAAAATGTCATCCCTGTCCAATTGAGCAGATGACGACAATTTTTCTGATGTCTGTATCACGCCATCAGATTCAATGTTATTTGGTGTTTCTACTGGAATTTCTATTTCTGTACTAAATTTTACTACAGCATCATCCTGCTCATAAAAAACATTGCTGACTGGATTTCCTGACAGAATGAGGAACTTCAAATGTGGGAGATGTCGGACTTTCCACACCTCAGACCACCTGTAAATAAGAAGCAAAAATCATAAAATAATTCTATCACTGAAGGTGTGATACTGACCTGCAATTTCTATGAGAGATCAAAGAAGCAAAAATTTTGCTGACAGAAATTCCTTGAGCAGCGATCCATATCTATAGATCTATTACAAGGTGAAAAGTTGTCATTTTCTAGATTCCAGTAAATTTCACCCTTACTGTCATGAGCATTTTAATGCTGTACTTTTTCTGCAGTTGAATAGTATACAGACTAAAAGTTCCTAATTTAAAAACGATGGTGAGCAGTGAATGGAAGCACATCAGACGGGCTAAAAGATCAGATATACAGAAAAAAAATGGATAATCAGATGACATAATAATGTGTATGATGACACAGAAAGCATATATTTTGTTAGGATTCACATTTGGGCTGAAATATCTGTTCCACTCACTTGGAAATTTCATTGTTGTTCAGTCTGAGGCATTCCAGAGATGAAAAGGCACCATCTTTGATACTTTGTTCAATTGTGGATAGATCTGAATAACCTGGTAGAATGAATAATAGGAGAATATTAGTCATAAACCTGGCCAATTAAGACCATATGTACCTACGGATTCTAAAATAATTTTCTATTTGGATATTCTCTGACAACACCACCAAGTCATCAGTAGTATGGGTTGTTAAATGAAGATTTTGTGAAATGTGCTGCTTGCTTCAAGTTGCTACAATTGTTTTTTCTGAGGATATTCACTGTACAGTGCATACCTGATATATCAGCACGTAAGGGTCCAGACATTTTGTGTCGATATAAGAGAAAGTCGATATAGGAGAAACCTCTTTAAGATGGTGTTCTTTCGTTACAAGGGTGGGTTAATAGCAAGTAATACTCTAATAGCGCTGAATTTTCACGTAAGGGAAAGCAATATGCCACGATCGAAATACTGGTAGTTATTGCCCTTGGTAAAAAAAAAATAAAGCGATAAAATCAGCATCCGTTCTTTTATCTTTTAAAACTTTTTTGTTATGATTGTTTGGCCCATAAAAGGACCATCTTGGGTTTTGCCTTTGTCAGTTTTGTTTAGCTGTGCCCATCTACTGAAACAAGTGATTCCTAACAACGGTGATATGAAATACCAGACCAGTTCACTGCACAAATCAGACTAGATCTAGTCAGCGCGTGGGTGAATGCGTAAACGCGTCACTTGTAAACACACACGACGACCCCCCCCCCCCCGCCCCTGATTGTAATCGAAACCAGACACAAGCCTCTGTGTTTCCCTTTCAGCAGAGCCACTGGGTTTTAATGTGGTTTCATTTGTCTATTGTGCCCACCATTCTACTCCTCCCCTTGCCCAGCTTGTGAAACTGACATGCAAAGGGCACGGGACTCGTCTCTACTTCTACTCTAGTCCGAGCTAGCGGGAAGGGACGAGGTGATTTCTTGTGCACAAAAATAAGGCCTGCATCGCTTTGCAAGTTTGATCGACATGGCGATATAAGAGAAGTCAAAAGGAGAGGATGTCGATATAGAGGAATCTATTTACTAACAATAATGAGGAAAAAATTTGTTCTAGTAAATCGCTAAAAGAGAAATGTCTTTATAAACGATGTCGACATAAGTGGTGTGCACTGTATGTAATTTTCTGGCCAAGATCAAATTTATATAATGCTGTATAGGTAAGCCAAAATAAAATTTCACATATTCTCCTCTAGGTTAAATACATACTTGAGGATGTGATGGAAAACAATAATTCTGGCGAACCATCAATTTTTTTCTCTCACCAGCTAAGAAAATAGCATCCTTGGCAAGACTGTCCTAATAAATTGGCAAGATATTCCTAATAAATATTGTTAGGAAAGATGAATTTTAAGCAGCATCAAACAGTAGTATTTTAAAAGACTGAAAATATACAGCTCAATGTGAACCACTTAAATGAAGCTAAACACAATGGACACAGTCAACTAATAAAATTCTCATACTTACTGTTACCACATAAATGAAGTTCTTTTAAACCAGGCATCAGCTTTGAGAGCCTCACAATTTCTTCTATAGTCACTCCTGTATAATTCAGAGCCAGATTTTCCACAGACAATTTGGCATCTGGCAAAGTATCATTCTAAAGAAAAAAAGAAAGCAACAAATAATTAAGGAGCAAAATAGTCAAAATGTCAATGACTGATCCTGATATAATTTTAAGCTAATTTCCTAGTACATTACTGAATGGCTGATTTTTTTTTTTTTTAGCAAAAACCAGATTTTCATCTCCTCCTCTCCTCCCCCCCCCCCCCCAATCTTTTCATTCTCACACAAAACTGTATTTTATTTCATCAAATAATTTGATCTGATGAATTTCCTGAAATAAAGTTGTAATTCTTATGGGCTTCAAACACCTCAAACACTGACCTGTAAATTTCAGACTCTTCTTATAATCTTGATAATGCAGATCTTAACTTTTCTCTCGTTCCATATACATGTATCACACACTATAAGCACAAAAGAAGAAAATCCATCGATAAATACACAAGACACAAAAAAAAATATTTTAAAAAATAAATAAATAAATGAAAAATCATGACTGCACTGATTCCTGTCAGATGACTGATACAACTTACTGGATCTAGTCGCAGTTTGTTGAGACTGACGTTGACAAACTTGACTCTTGGCAAGTGCGACAAGATGTCCAACAGCTCTGACCATTTCTCCAGAAGATTATTGGCTAGGTCAAGATCAACCACATTGGGACACAGGGAGGACAACCCTTGACGTGGGATATCAGCGCGGGTCACATTCATCTCATTCAGGACCTGAGCAGTGACATAAGAAAGTGTCCACTGATGGCAAATGCATATGACATGACAATAGAAACACATGACAGCACTAACAGGCTAAGGACCATGAAGATGTTACTCGAGTGTACCACACGGCTGTTCACCGCCGCTCCTTTAGTTTCCTGCCGACCCGCCGAGTCGACTGAGGTCAAAAGGTCAGTCACGCTCCGGTGCAGGCGTCAACGATAGCAAACTTGTGTCGTGGACGTTCATACTCTTTAGAAAGTATTTTGGAGGGGACAGAATTATTCTGCATCAAAAATAAACTAATGAACGAAAAGACAAAGTCCTTGACTTTCCACTGATATATTTTATTTGTATATTAAACATC
>JBCEWB010790966.1:0-11512 GCA_039654565.1 Peronia peronii | reverse complement strand
GGAAAGAGAGGAAGGACGAAGGAATAATTTAAATCTAAGTCTCTGCAATTTAACCCATTGTCTGGGAGTGAAAAACCAGTAACAGTTTGAACAACAAGATTTGTAGTAGTACTGATGGAGACCATACATTCTATAGCGCTTTTTTCCGTGCAGTACTGGTTTTAAGCGCTTTACAATCTATTATCTTCCTAACAGACCTGATAGATATACTGAAAGACCTTCTCAGCTTCCTTGGAAACAAAGAAGGCACTCAAATCCGTATAAATCTGACGGCATTTCTTGTGATATCGCCTTCCTAAAACATGCTATGAACTGTTTAGATGTGCAGGTAAAAATTAAGAGCCATGGAGATTTCTGTCCTTTTGAATCAAAAGTCTACTGAAATCATGGAATGATATACAAATATGAAAATGGAAGTAATGGCACATCTACATGAAGAGCCGTTGTTGATTAAAAAAGATTTGTCAGTATTTTATGGAAACACTGCAATCTGTATTTTTATAAACTAACAGCTTTCTTGTTTTCTTAATTTTTCTTTTCAGATTTCATTTCACAAAAGACACGATGTGGCAAATCTTAACTTGGTCTGGAGAGATGACGCCTTTCATCCTAGATCATGACTCCTGATTCCATAATCATTCATGTTTGACGGCCAAGTATTGACACCCCTCAAGCTTGACGCTGGTTTTACATTTTCAGTCTGACGGCGTGACTTGTCACATGGGATGTATTAGTTATTTTGGACATCTGTGTATGATAGAGATTTTATGAACAAACAGTATATGTCGGAGTGAATATCGAGCAAGGATTTTAACTTCTTCGTGAGTCTATTTATTCGCTTTGCCCCTCGAAATCACCTTCTGAAACTATCTGGAATCTTTTGACAGTAGTCCTACAGAGATCATTCAGTTTTACACGGTTTCGATTGTGTGGATCTTTTAAAAACATACGACCCAGCGAAGGATATATCGGTTACATACACCAGATTTGTGAAAATTAGTAAATTGCCATCATGATGGCTTCTCAACCCACCAAAGTTCATGACCCGATGTACGCTTTCGATACGCACTTTCCTGAGCGTCTGTCCAGGCTGCATCTCCATGGAGATTTGTCTGGTTCCTTCAGAAAGAAGAAAGGCCGAGCGCAACGTAGCGGTGCCCGCTACAAAACACAGCCAGTCACTTTCGACGAAATCAAAGAGGTGGACGAGGAACCGACCCAGGCCTCGGCCGAGAAGAAGGAACCCCGTCCTGAACACCTGAAGGGTCAGCTCCAAGCCTTCTCCCGCTCCATGGACGGCCTTCTTCCCAAGGGTGTCAACACAGAGCACCCACCAGTGCATCAGCACCACATCTCCCACTCCAGATCTGGATCCAGGAAGTTCCAGCGACACCCGGACTGCATTCCGGAACGCGTGGACCTCGAGCAGCAGCCGCCCTCGCCGCAGCCTCAAACTCATCAAAGACTGCAAGAGAAACCTAAGCTGCCTGAAGGCCCAACGATTTCGCCCTCTGGCCAACAGGTCAAGGCCACTCCCCCTACCGCCGCCACCACCACACCTACCACCACGGCGACGTTGGTGCTTCCAAAGGCTTCAGGAGACGATGGTAGTGCCCAAGGCACTTCCCCTGTCCCGTCACCCAATCTTGGTGCTCGTCGGCAGAAAGTTACGGCCAAAGCGAAAAAACGACAGAAGGCTCAGGAAGACGGAGACGTTTCCTAATTCTATAATGGAATACATCAAAGCAAAACCTTGTTGTATTTAAGCAAATCTGGTATCAGTTCATTGGCATGTATTATGTGTTGTTGACTGTAACATAGTCAAATGTTTGTCAAACAAGGACAGTCTGCCAGCTGTGCCACCTTATTGTGGTAACCTCAGTGATACAGCGTCGCCTGGATGTACAGTCAAATTCAGTGTATATTCATCTGCTCTCCTACAACAAAGTGTATCTTGTACATGGCACACATTTACGTGCTCATTATACTTTTTATATCAAAAATATTTTGTGATACAGTGTTGTGTATTTATTGCATTAGATACCTGGGTCATGGAATATTTTATACATAATACAAATGTTATAAAAATGTCATTACTCTGCCTACTGCCTTTCTCTATCCGTCTCTCTCTCTCTCTCTCGCGCGCGCGCGTGCGCGCATGCGCACTCTCTGTCTCTCACTCCAAACAATTCTCTTCCAGATGACTCGAATAGAGAGAGAAATAGAACAGTTCCACCGCTATATGTTTTACTTATCTAATTTTGAAGTCAGGGAAACGAAAGGCAAGTCCGTTTGACTTGTTTGTAAAGTCTTTATTTCCCAACGTCCCAACGATGTTTCGTCCACATCTAAGAGAAGGTTAAAGAAAATGTAAGTAATATATATATGTATATTTGTTAACCTCCCATTTGATTGGAATCGACAGTTACAAACAAATTTTGAAGTTAAGGATATGTATTAGGGTGGTATCAGAGATCTTGAAAAGATTTTGCTGATAAAATTATTAAAATGGAATTAGAAATTTCACCATGATAGCCTTAGATAGAGACAATTAAAACGACTGATATTTAATTTTGCTAAAAGCTTGCAAAATATCACACATGCCGCCCGAATTCGTCCCTTCTTTTAGTCCGAAGTTTTGTCATCTCTCCTGATCTGACTATTACATTCGTTGCCAAAATACAGTTCTTTTGACATAAATTGTCACAGATAATATTGTCACTAGAGGACACAGTCTATTGTGTTCCCTATCATGATCTGGCTATTTATTTTACTGCTGATATTGGGCTATGAAAATATCGTCAGAACATGTAGTTTGCCTCCTAGATGGATTGTTTTAACTTTCCTTTGAATAGCCCATTATATTACCCGCGAATTAACCCCTGATTTGTAGTTTTAAATAATTATGTTCTGTATGATGCGTTGTTGTAACGACATTGTTTTCATGGTACGAAGCAGTGGCGGCCCTAAATTAATGGCTGTTGACTCCTATGATTTCATGTTGGATTTAACTTGATTCATACAATTTTGAATAGAGATTGAACTTCATGAACAATATGATTTCACTTAGGGTTTAACATGACTCATATGATTTTGCTTTGGATTTAATTTGACTCTAATGCTTTCATATTGAAGGTAAACTAGACTCAAAGGATTTCATATGGAAAGTTAACTAGACTCATATTTAGAACAAGAAACAAACAACAATTATTTAATGCTGAGTTTAAGCTAACTTCATTTTCTTTTTTTTTTTAAGTTTTAAAATACACAACAAATATTGTGCCACCTTTAAATCGTCTCAGGCCTGAGTTTTTTTTTTTCTTTTCTTTTCTTTTTTTTAAAAATTATTTTTATTGAAAGGCAAGTTGCTTTATAGCTGTTGAAAGTAGTGTATCCTGAGGAGTAGTGAAGGCTAATGTGACCCAGCTGTCTTCCATCATCTTATCGAGTATAGAATCAGAGAGAAGTTTTGCCTCATGAGATAGATAAGATAAGATAAACTTTATTTGTCCTCAAAAGGAAATTCCATTCAAAGTTGACGAAACACAGTATACGTGCAAAATATATTCACATTCACATACATAATTAAAGAACAAAATTATAGAAGGAACAGCAAGAGCTCAAGGCCGATTCAAGGAACATATGCCAGGCTCAACATTTCAACTGTAATAAATCTACCACTTGCGTGGATACTTCACAGCTCTGAAATCATCAGAATATATTTGTATTATACAGGATTTGTCAACAATAGTTTACGTCCTATAATTTCGTGGACAAAGCAATCGTCTAGTCCCGTTTGGTTCAGTGATGTGATTCATGTTCATCCACTTTGCAAGCAGTTGTTATGATTATTTCATTATTATAACTATTACTGTTATATTATTGTTACTAAGTTTTGTTCTTAAAATCAGTCAGCCTAATAACTTTGCTGTGCTTCCTTTAAGAAATAAACGTTAACAAGTTGAGTTTTCACTTTCAGGTAAACAAAATAAACTGGAAGCAAATTCGGTGACTTTATGATAGTTTATTGTTTGTAACTTGCCCTTCTGCAAATTAAATTTTCTTGGGATTAATGGAGAAGAAATTTGGAATGACAGATGTAGATCATTCGGATAGGACTTAGAAAGTTGTACCCATCTTTTATCCTAGTAGTCACTCGGAGGTGGGGAGGGGGGGGGGGGAGGGGGTGGAGGGCGTGGGGATGAGAAGAGACGACAGAAAAGAAATGGTCGGCGAAGGGGAGTGGAGAAGGAAGGGGACGCAGCCTGATCATTAGGAAAGTACCACACTAGAACAGAATCATCCTGCCCCATTTTACCCGTTCCAAAAGGTTCCATGCACCTCATCAGGATAGGACAGTCCCACAGTTCGGGTACAAGTTATTAAACACATCAGACAACAGCGCAACGTTGTCACTGTTAAAAACGCAAAATTGGAACTAGACGGTCCTGCCGTGGTGGGACATTAGCCTTAGAAGGGGAATGGAGATAGACTGGAAGTAACGGAGATCTAAAGACCTTTCTTGGAATTGTGGCTGCTCCGTCATTTCTTGAAAATGGGTGGTAGAGAAAGTTAAATTCTGACTAGAATTATAAACCGTAATTCATAAAATATTACTTGTCTATGTCAACGTTGTTTTGTGACAAACGTGTCCGCTGTTACATACAGACAGGCAAGGTGCAGACTTAAGAATGCGAGCAGTAGGCGGATATTGTATGGTCATACAAAAGTGGTTGGAAAGAGGGGTGGAGAAGGACAATCAAAATGATAATGTAAACAGAATAAAAGCACATTTAAGAAGGCAGAATAGTAAAGAAAAAAAGAAAGAAAAATAAAGAAATGAATAACAAATAAATAAATAAATAAATAAATATGAATACATATAAAAGCACTCGGCAGAAAACGACCAGTAATTCCATTATTCTAATGATAATGAATGCAGTAATTAATCTCACAGTTCAGTGACGAATCACTTCCTGTATGGACGGTAGAATCAGGCTTAGAGATAAGCGTTCATGTTTGATACTGCAGCTGGTTGCGGGCCTATTGGTCCACCAAAATCAGTGCTTGTGGCGTCAGATTATGCCCAGCTTGTACCAGCTGGAAAGGCAATCAGAGACGTTTGGTCCCGGACGACTTGGGAATGCAGTAATAAATGGAAGTCTACTGAATGTGGTAAATAGCCAGGCTGATTGGCAAGCCTTACTTAGGCAACCGCTGAAGACTTCATTACGCTTTTGGCTTTCGCATAATCCTTTCTCTCTTTATCCCTTATCCTCCCCCTCCCAAACCTCCTATACCCCCTCTATGTTGTCCTTCTTTCTTTTTCCCCTGTCACTCACTCTCTTTTTCTCTCTTCTCTGTCTCAGTTCAGGAGAATGGTCATGGATTCGGGAATACAAACATTCTCTGGTGCAACAGAGGCGTATTTATTTTGTATAAGCGAAGGACTTACATACTAGAAGAAAATATTGTAATGCAAAAGTAATGAATCAGTCCTAATTAGTGGTCTATAGGCCCGATTGAGTCGAGCTTTGTTTCAAACCATGTCGACAAACATCGCTTCCGAATAATGTTTTGAGAAGCCATTGTTTCACTTATGTGCCGGGCCCTCTGTTATAGTTTCGGAAGCTGCCAGTTTAAAGCATAACAACTAAAGCCGTTTGGCAATTTTATCCATAGAAATATCAAGAGATCGATCTGTTGAAAAGAGTGGAGCGTAATGCCCCGTAGAAATTATAATGTCATATAAATTTGGATAATTTTATTGTATGTCTGCTTATAGGAGGATAATATGTTAGATGGCAATTAAATCTTGGCACTCTGTCTCCATAAACCCGCTTATGTCGCATTCACGACATAATTCTCTTCAAGAATGAGTGTGTATTGATCCTAGATCTTTCAGTAGTAAGAACATGTAACTACTATTTCATCTGAGTATTTCTGTGATCAGACCGATAGGGACGAAAAACAGAGTAGTTGATTGCTCCTGTTTACCCAGCAAAATATTACGGATACGAAGAGCTAAAATCCAATTGTTTTCAAAATCATAAAAGTCTTATCACGTTGTTTCAACTTCACTGGTATTTAGTGACATACACGGGGTTAAAGAAGAAAAACGGGCATCTTAGATGGATGAAGAATACTTTTACATACACTCGTACTATTACCCCATTGACTCATTGATGCTGACTCCAGAATGGCCGGAATGACTCCCCGGACACTACTTGAACAAAGAACAGCCACTCTGATCGCCTTGCCTTTTAGAAGAGAACTACATGTATAATATTATGTCGATTGTAAGACAGTTTGGAATTGAATTTCATGTTGCATTTGCACTAAATACTTTTGGCACAAATTGAACCATACAAAGTGTTAAAATTTTCTTGCTCTGACAAACGCGTTTGCTACATGAATCTATTGTTGCTCTGGAATCTTTCATACGCACCCTTTGCTCAAGAATGGCAATCTAAAAAGTACGGCCGTCAAGCCAAAAGATATTCTCTTTGTTCATTTATTCTACATTCATTATCCTCTGTTCAGTACAGATCTGCAGTTACGATATTGTTTCCGCCTCGTGTTTTGTAATATTTTCATCCCCTGGTAAACAGGATGTAAAAATTGATCGTGACGTTTTAGATCAAAGCTGTCTGTCGAAGATCAAAGCTATCGATCTGTACCGAGTCCCCTCCCAAACAACATAGATATAAACATAAAAAAGCGCAAACTGAATAAGGAGTTTCCGAGATTTCACAGAGCTTTATCTTGTTGACCTTGTCTTCAATTGGCCTAGATAAATAAAAGATCATTACACAGTCAAGAACAGAGATCAATAACACGACTAAGCTGTCGTTGAAGAATTCCGTCTTCTTTGCGAAATCATATATGGGCCCAGGGAAGGTACAAGAAATTTGAACATGTGCCTAATCATGTCGACGCGCTGCCTTTCGTTATTACCTTCTCAACTAACTAGAATCATTTTCGAAATCGTAGTCTGAGGGCATCTTGATTTTCCAGAAGGATTCAGTTTTTGGCACAGAAATTAATGCCAAGTGCCAGATGAGTCGATTCCACAGGATAGATTTGCACCGAAGGCTTCTTTTCCTGCCTGGGGCACAGGTACTACGAAAACTAATTTAAGTTTCCGGTTTATCAGTTTCCACTTTTCTGTCCCTCTGTCTATCTGTCTGTCTTGCTGTCTATCAGTTTGTTTGTCTATCTGTGTTTCTGTCCCTCTATCTGATTATCAGTCTGTCTGCCTGTCTGAGCCTCTCTGAGCCTGTCTGTCTGCTGACTGTCTCTGTCTGTCTGTATGTCACTCTGTCTTGCTTGTCTCCCTTTGAGTGTTTGTCATGAAATATACTCACTTATTCTTTGTCCCCTTCCTTATTTATCCACAATTGTAGTATGAGAGGATAGAACAGTCAAGATTGCAGTCTACAGTTAAGTTCTGTTGAGTGAATGACATAGTAAAAACAGAATATGTTTAGTTGCTAGAAGTGATTATCTACTTTATGAAATTTTGTTGCAGGAACGTGCATTCGCTAAAGAGTGAGCGGGAAAAAGGCTCATTTTATCTCTCAATAAATTTCTTTTTTTTTTTCTGGGAGAATCAGCAGATTGACACTGGCATTGTCTTGAATCACGAACATGGAAACAAACCAAAGAAAATGTTAGATTGCAGATTCATATGTAATTGTATGAACATTACAATTCTGCAGTAGCTGAGAGCTGTCTAGTTCTCTGTTTTGTTTGATTAGTGCTAGATTTATCCACAAGTACATGAACATAATACATTAATATTCAGATTTAATTTGCTACAGGGAACAAAGATACATGATATGATATTTGAAAACAGATCCAACCTTTTGAAAAGCCCTGCGCCTTCTGTAATTAATTACTTGTAAAAGGTGCAGTTGTCGGATATTTAAGAGATAAGAGGAAAGTATGAAAATAAAATACAGTTATGTGCTGCTCCAAGATGATTCAGTATGTGAAAAAAATATTTTTATCATTTTTAATTGGTTTTTAAGTTGAAAGTGATACGTCTCGTACAAAGTTACACTTGTTATAGAAATGATAGCTCTGTATTCCTTCACTAATGTTCTAACCATTCGGTGATTAGATTCCACTATAATATATTTGAGTATGATATCATCGGTATAACAGATATTATAGTGCCTTAAGATATCCTACCATGAAAGTGCTAATGAAATTATGGATCATTACGTTACTGCATCCAGATGAACAGAATTAAGTCTGTCAGTTACTATTTAACCTAACCCTTTTGTTACATAGATCTACGTCTCTACAAAATGGATACGATTTGAGATGATCTTGTGCTTGATTGCCTTTATCAGGTCAAAGTAAAAGTTTTAATTCATTTGTTTGCTGGTTTAATTGAATCGTTAAATACCTGCATCTTAGATGTTTTAAGCCTTTGGTCATGCTTTCCAAATAGTGTGAATTTTTCCATTTAACAGGAGGTTCTCAAACTGTCTACGTGTAATTAAGTTGATTCAGAATGAAAAAATAATTGATTGCCTTTGTTTAGGCCATAATTAATCCTAGGAGCGTCAGGGAAGGTTGCAGCAGAGTTAATGTCTCTATTAAATTTATTAATGTTAAAGACATGGCATGAATGTTCATCATGGAGGACACTATCGGACGAATATTTTGTATTCGTATTGCATGTTATATAAAAAGCTATTAAAATGAAAATGTTTAATGAGCGTGGCTTTGAGCAGATCGGCCCCTTGACGCTTCTAGGTTTAATTGATTGATCACGTTACACCAGAACAGAAGACACGAGTAGTAGTTGACAGATTTTTGTTTTCTTTTTTTATTGAAATTTAACACTCGATTGTTCAATGCTGAAAAATCGATGATAGTTTTCGGTGTCAAAAGGGAGTACAAGTAAGGCTGAAAGACCGAATAAACAATTTTGCGAATGTTATAGAATAGAAACAGACATGCATTATTGTATAAAGAACATTTTTTTTCTGTCTAATAATGATCAACATTGGCTCATCGTCCCTACTCACGGTCTGCTCAAATTCTAAGAGGGTGAAATCGTATTTTACCAAAGTCTGAGGTCGCTGTTTGTCCCAGAAAACTAATTTCAGCTATTTGTAAGGTTAGTAACAAACTCAACGTGAATGCTTATTTGAATAAATCAGTATACCAGAATAATGCGTCTCAAAACACATATTAATATTAACAAATTAATCAAGCCTAAGGTTTGCCAGTGATCATACATGAGGTATGGATATTTTAAAAATTAGAACTTGCAAGTTGAACGATCATTTCCAGATATGTAAGTCTTATCATCCATGAGAAAAATGTTCTCTATTGTTATGTCAAATTTAAAGACTTATAGCGGGAAATTTAAGCAATTCTAAGAAATACTTTTTTTTCAGTTGTTTTCGTTGTTGTCAAAACGATCATCCCCGTTTGTATTCGTTCAAATGCCTTGTGACAATCGATAAAGTGAGATGCTCTGTAATAAATACTACTGAAAAAATGATCAGCTCCTGCAATACTGGTAGGAAACCTCAGGGCCTGCAGGATAACGGAATGTCAGTTTCGTGTGGCCCGAGATTCGTGTAGATAATAAACCATACTTCCCTAATAAATGAACTTTATGCTACTCGTGTTGTGAGTATATGCCACTTGATATTAATTCATAATTATAATGCTATATTCATGTGCAATAGAGCAGTTCATAATAAAAAAGAAAAGCATTTCTTTATATCGCCTTTGCGTTTTTTTTTTTCATTTAGTTATCAGTGTCGTGTATATTGGCGTTCCTGGCCAACATTTTAGTTCAGTATTTTGTTGGTCATGTCATATTTATATATTAATGTTCTTTGAAAAAAATAATCCCTCTTTTGCTAAAGTTGAAATACATCTGTCAGTGATGTATCGACTGATGTTTGATTGATCGAATGAAAGATCGATCCGTAGATACGTAAACCGATTGGTTGATTGACAGACTGATTTAATGATTGATTGATTGATGTTTGGGAATGGATGGATGAATGGATGGATGGATGGATGGATGGATGGATGGATGGATGGATGGATAGATGGAGGATGGATAGAACAGTGGATGGACAATCGGATTAATGAATCTAGAGACGGATGGATGGAGAGATGGATAGCGGAAAAGTTGGCAAAGAGCCGGGAAGATATGATGAAAATCTGGCCTTTCTTTTTTTCTTTCTGTCATTATTTCTTTCTCTCCTTCTTTCACCAATGTCTCTGTCATTTCTTTCTTTCTGTACGATCTTTCTGTCTCTTTTTCTTTGTTTTCTTTTTCTACCATTCATTCTTTCTGTATTTATTTTGTTCTGTCTTTTTTGAATTATTTCTTTCCGTCTGTCATTCTTTCTTTCTTTCCTTCTTTCTGATAATTGTTCTTTCTTTCTGTTTTAGCATGTTTCAACATGTTTATTGTTTAAATGTTCGTGGTAAAGTATTCAGTCATCCTTACAATACATCTCCATCCAGTTTACAAATTAACCATCCGTCAGGCTCCTAATTATTCACCCGTCGTCGCACCATTCACTTACTCCTTTTTTCCTTTACCTCGCACCGATTCATTCATACATTCATCCACCCATCTATTCATTCCCCCATTCATACACCTATCTACCCATCCATTGACTCATAACTCCCATTCTAAAGCAGGTGCCCTCTGAGCAATTATATAGGCCTAACATTAAATCGTTATTAACATGAGATGCATCACTGACACTGGTAGTCAGGCAATTGAAAGTTTGCAGTTTTGCATTGATCAGTTAGTTATAAGATCTCCGTCATCGGTCACCACCTTCTCGCCTGTCTTCTCTCCACCTTTGAGATTTTGGTTGTGTAGAAATGTATGATCTTTTTACTTTTAAATTCTATATTTCACATAATTATTAAAATTACGATAACTAGTTCGGCAAGAGCTTGAATTGTAAGAGAAAAGAGCAAAAATGCGAAGTTAAAATACACACATAAACACACACACACACACAAATCTGACTGACAGAAAGAAAAACAAAACAAAACAAAGAACAAAAACAAAGAAACAAAACAAAAAATAAAAAAAAAATAAAAAAAGAACAAAGCAAAGAAACAAACAAGCAAACAGGCACACATTCACAAAAAAGAGCAGTAAAACTGGAAATGAAGAAATAAATGAACCAAAGCATCAGGGGCAAAGTCATGCTCGTGCTAACGTTTGACAGGCAGACCGTCGAGGCTGAAATAGGACACAGCCAAGGGGTTTATACTATTTATACTGGAGTGCGGATTCATGACGCCGTTTTAACAAAACACAATGTATCTAGCGTGTCAATACAGGCGCCATGGCCATGGGGTAAGATTTAGTATTGCTATATGTGAGTTTCGCTTAATTTTGCACGTGGCAACATAACAACAACGGCGTTAAGTCTTAACGTTAACTAGGTTTCTTGCCCTCATAGCCATGGCTCCACATTCGGCACGCGTGATGTCATCAGTC
>JBCEWB010790855.1:0-16450 GCA_039654565.1 Peronia peronii | reverse complement strand
GCCTCCAGGCTCGTGCAAGCATGGAGGATCTCCTCCCGTATGTCCGGCCTGCTGCACTCCTGGCAGCCTCTTATGGCCTGTAGGCTGAAGAGTGAGTCCGATAGGACCAGCACCCCGTGGGGTGGCTTTTGCGCTATGATGCGCAGCGCCACCAGTATTGCCGTCATTTCCGCGGTGAAGACTGACGTGCTTCTCGGTAGATAATCATGTTTACGGCAGCCAGCTGATTGTGGTTACGTCATCAGTTTGTGGGTGCCATAAGAATAAAGGAAAACTAAAAATTACGGCTGCCGTAAACGTAGCCACTGCGTTTATAGTAACCGTACTCCTCCTAACCTCAAGTATTAAGTTCAAGTACATCCAAGCCTGATACCCATTGTGAATTTTCTTCAAGAACACTGGGTCTTTTGTGACTGTATTTTTTACGATGTCCCTTGTTAAATAGCTTAATAAAAGTGATATTATACAATTGTAAAGAGCTTGTTTTTCATTGAACAATGGCAAATAACTATAACAATAATTGATACAATATACGCATACAATATTTTAATAAATCATTTATTTATTTATTTATTTATTTTTTTATTCTCGCGCTCTTGGGTGGGGGCGGGGCGGGGGGAGGGAGGGGGGATGGGAGGGAGGGGGGGGGGGGTTACCAAAGTAGTGTTTAGACTGTATGTTGTTTTGCGGGCCAAAACACACACACAAAACAACCCCCCTCCGCGCTCCCACTCCCTCCCTCCAAAAAATACGGATCAAGATGTTAATATTAAGACATATGTCAAGATAATAGTATCGAAATATCTCTACAAAAGTGCAATAAAGGGCACTGGACTCATTCTAAATTTCGCCGTGGCGATGTTATAAAGGAATTCACTTCCTTTGATTACACTGTTAGTGATCATGTAAGTAAGAAAATCCCTCTGTTTTCATCGTGTAATCACACAATCGGGGAAATCACGTTCATTTATTCCCATTGCGAAACATCACCCACGGCTCTGTGAACAATGAATAGGGATTGTTTTTGACCAGTCCCATTTTCTCCTTGCCACAAACAAAAGGGATATTGAACGAGCACAAAAAAGACGGACATACATGTTTGCGATCTTTGCTTGAAATATAGGCTACTTCATGAAAAACTGCGAAAAATTCATAGTGTTTCTTCTCACATCACTAGTTTTTTTTTTTTAAATCAATCTTTCAAATGAAAAAAAAGAATTGTGATTTTTCTTTCTCTTTACAATATGTATTCAATATCACCATTATTGTGTTCTGGGCAAACAGAAGTGACGGGACTAGTCAAAGACAGTCCCCATTCAAACAATATAGGTCGTGACCTTTTTGTGCGGCTTTATTCATGGATGTTATAACAGGGCAGAAAGAAAACTTTCCACTTGTTTTCCTGTGAAAAGATAAGAAAATTAAAGCTATAATAATCTTAAATCTTGGTAACAATCTGATTTTCACTATGATTTGGCAAAGCCACTCACGATGGTTAAAATTAGTATAATAGTATGAGTTCACTATTCAGGCTGTGTATATATATTATAGACGTTGACATAATTATATTATTCAAGTTAATATTCATCCTTGTACAATACAAATTTTCTTCAAACCTCTTAATTTCTTTTAACAACTTTGATAACCACTTTTATAGATCTTAACACCTAGCTTATTGAGGACTGAAACACAGCATTTAAAAATGATCAGAACGCCTGCGTTTGCATAATGTAATTCATACTATATCTCAGAAGATCTCAGTCTTTATTGTGGAAAAGAAACATGACTGTCAGTAGCAATTTCTGAGAGTTAGTCTAGCTAGTAAAATCCCACAGAGATCAACTTTATCACAAAATCGGAATATCTGACAAGCAAAGAATTAATACACAATTTTACCACTAGCGGTCACTAACATCATTTTTGGCACTGTGTCGCCTCAGAGTGTTTTTTGAAAATTCACAAAAACAAATTATAGAAACATTTGAAACTAGAACACTCCAAAAGCATAATAGAGTTCCCTATAGCATCATTAGGAGCGTTGTTATCAAAGAGAATTTTGATTGTAGTTTGCTTCGTTTCAGAATTTTTAGGATTTTAATATTATGCTCCAAAATCCAATCTTGCCACTGTTGCTGTAGATACTCCAAATGATTAACCTTAGAAGCGTCAAGAGAAATTGCGGAAGTGCCACAGTTTTTGTGATAGCATTTATTCCCAGTAAAGAATAGTTTTCAGGCTCAAAGACGATTGCAGATGAGTAAATTATTATATAATGTATGCTGTTTGGAAAGGAATCCAAATATAAAGTAAAAATGAACAAACCTTGCTTGGGGCAATTCTAGGGTAATAGAAACACATTAATTTACATCTGTTTAACAGTTTCTCACGCCACTTCACTGAAATAAATCCATACAAAAAAAAAAAAAGAAAATGCCTTCTGACCAAGTGTCCCCCTTAAAGCTAAAACTCAACACCAACACCAAAAGTGTGGGTAACGTACAAGCTTATTGGCCCTTTCAATATCAGTATATGTTCCATTCGAATTTTAATCACTGTTTCAAAACATCACATCCACCTATACAATATGTTTTGGTGAAAACACAGAAACTCTTGCTATCATTCAAAAGCTAACTCACGATTTCATCACAGAGGACAGAACAAGGTGTCTTTATGGGGAAAGGTTAAAGAAATACGCTCTCGGTCTCAGATCTACATATTATTATTGTTTCTCCATCAAACTCATGTCGATGAAAAAAACAAAACAAAACAAAACAACAACAACAACAACAACAAAAACATTTTTCCCATCACACTGGAAAAAAAAAAAGACGATAGGAAAACTGAACAATTCTTTTTTATTTGTGTTGAGATCACAGCAGTGATAACATAATAAATATGATTCAGTCAGAACACAAACTTCTGGATAACGGATTAATAATTAAACACTCACAATGCAACAGCTGGAAGACCTCAAAACAATGTTTTATACATGTTGTCAAAGTCTAATTTCATACGTGTTATGAAACTCTCCATTTGTTTATTCTTTTTAGTTCCTTCGCTTTTTTCTTTCTTTCTCCCGTATTTATATCTTATCTTCTTTTCTTCCTATCATCCTTCCTTCCTTCCTTCTTTTCATCTTCCTTCTTCCCCTTTGCTCCCTTCTTCTTCCCCCCCCTTCTTCTGCTTTCTATCTTCGTTTTTCCCCCTTCTTATTCTTTCTCTTTCTTTCATTTTATTTCATTTAATTTCGCTTCTTTCTCTCTTTCTGTCTTTCTTTCTTTCTTCCTTCCTTTTGTTCAGTCTTTCTTTCCTTCTTTCTCTCTAGATTTCTTTCTTTTTCTCTCTCTTTATTTCTTCATCCTGCTCTCTTGCTACCCATCACTAAAAATCTTTACTCAATCGTCACTCATTTTGCAAATAAAAATATAGTCATTCATTTACATCTTTGATGACTTAGTCAGTGTCTTGGTAAGTCAGATCAGCAATCCATACAGCACGACGTCATGATGTACCAAAAACATAATAACAATATGTAAGCGGTGTCAATGACAAATAAAAACATAAATAAACAAATAGCATGGTCATACCTTCAGTATAGTGAAAAATTGGATTGTTTCAAAATAGTTTCACTCAGCAAACGTTGGATTTTTGCCCCTTCGTACGCTCATACAAAACGAATGTCTCAATTACAGCAACATTATTATTTTTGCCTTTACTTTCTCTATTCCTGTAAATATCTGACAGATCTCTGGGTAGAAAAGACCGATCTCAATATAACCAAGAACATTAAAAAAAAGATCTCCTTTTATCCAAAGAAGGCAATGATAATCTCAGTTGAAGACAGAGAGATAAAAGTTGGCTTACTCCAGTCGACTTTAAGACAATTTATTTCGAAAACTGAAGTTTTTCTTGATTATTTGTTTGTTTGTTTTTCTAAGTCACATGCTATTCCACTACTTTAGCTTTGCAATCTGCACCTTAAATTTTGACAGTTATTCTCTCCCTGATTTTTTTTTTTAATTTGGAAGCCTTTTCGGCCTTGGCTCAAAATGGGTTAAATGCGACATAAATACTTTGTTTTGACTGGTTCAGCTTAAATTAATATTCTTTGATTTTGAAGTAAAAGACTTTGATGTGACTATTGACTAGCTGTTGCTGAGATCAGAGCAAGTGTCCTCCAGCCTCAGAGAAATATCACAAGGGGGCGCAGTGGCTCTGTGGTTCGGATATCACATGCTATATATTCAGATAAATGACTCTCTGGGATTTCCCTGCCTAGATTTAACCAAAAGAAGATTCACGATCGATCCTCAGACATGGCAAAAACAAAGATCGAAGATCCACTGGTCCAGAAAGAACTGAGAGCGACAAATAAACAATACATAATGAAGACAACGCGGAAAACATCGGCAAAAAAAAAAATCAGATCAACACAGCTATAATGCCCTTCAACTGCGAATCGATCCACAAAAGTAAAAAAAAAAACAGCCGAAAAGAGATCTGCCTGGAGCAACTCTGTCTTCACTGGTCTCTCTAAGTTTCAGAAAAAAAAAATGGGGCGACAAATGAACAAAAAGACAATTAAGAAACTATCAGCCAGAATATCAGATCAATATGATAGATAGCTTGCTCTTCACCCGACGATATTCAGCAGGCCATGCTCATCAAAACATCGGTAGATACCGCAGGAGCAGGAGAAAGCAGCCAATCTAATTAAGTACCGTATCACCACGGCACTGAAGCAGAAAAACGTAATTGCTTCACCTATCATCCTAGACCGGTGGTTCCCAACATTTTTGCACTCGCGATCCCTTGGCCAAAAGCTTGAAACCCACTCGACCCTCCACTGTTAGCAGCTTGATTTACATTTCATTTTCAGTGACTACACTTGCAGACACAAATGGATGCATACAAACACACAGGGATGCATACAAACACACAGGGATGCATACAAACACCCTCAATGTCATCTATTGACATTGACCTGCAGGAACACACTTTTTTTTTTTTACTGGAACAAAATAGAAAAATATGAAAGAGCATAAAAAATGTAACTGATGAGTTGAAATTACTTCTGTCTCAAGCCACTTCTAGTAAGGATATGCGAACCTCCTGCCAAGGCTTTGCGAACCCCCTAAAGCGGTCGCAACCTACCGGTTGGGAACCGCTCGGCCAGACGAGCGACTGCAATAGTATTGAAGACACTTCTGTTTGTAGTGAAGCTTTGGATTACATTAAGTATATGGAAGAACAGTAAACCCTTGACTATCTTTAACCCGATCATCACCATGATCTCTTTATCATAATTTGTCATCTCATCAGCGTTTAGGTCAGTAACTTACATTACATGTGGAAAGCCAAAAGCGAATCGCCATGACGTTTTGGTATTTGCACTGAGCTACACGCCTAAATCGAATCAGATCTAAAGTTTGAAATGATTGTATAAAAACCCAGTCGATGTGTGTTTGTTGAAGGGATTGTCAATAGATTAGCATAAGTTCGGCGTCAAGACTTTCCAATTGTTAAATATTGGATTCAAACGAGCGAAATATTTCATGATATTGCATTCACCTACCTATCTACTTGCACTCAAAAGGCATATTTTTTGTGTGCATCAACAGATATAAATGACGATGTCTAAAAAAAAATTCAAATTACTTTCCCTGAGCAACTGTTGGAATGTTAATGTTATTCATGACTATATTTAAAAAAAAAGGCAAACATTCACTATCTGCACACAGTCGTCACAACCGTCCTTTCACTGTAGAAGAGTTAAAAAATTGTACTCAACAACCGAAACCTTATTCAGCATCAGGTATTTCTTTGAAATAATCAATTCATGACTATACTAAAATAATATTTGAAATGAATCACTTAATGTAAATTGGCTTTTCCCAATATTTTATTCTGACTAATGACATAAAAATCTGGGCAACGCTTGTATGCACAGGATTCTCGTGTCCTATCAACATAGATAACTCCTGGTGTTTAGCTCTATATTGTGAACTAAATGGGAATGAAACAATGATATGATTTCAATACTTGAGGAAGATTTGATTGCTTTTTATGACTTTGTAATTAACAATTCATAACAGTGTCCAGACATACGTTTCTGGTACATTAAATCTTCAAGTTATGATCAATAAACAGAATACCCTGATGTGCAGTGTCTCTCTTGGTCCATGGCTTAATGGTATTTTGCTTCAAAGCAATAGCTTAGTTCTCCAGTTACCACTTATCACACAGATCTTGGATTAGGATTCATCACACAGAACAACAGTAGCAACAACAACTGCAGAAAAGAAAAAAAAAATATCCGCCAATTATTTTTCCAATAATTCAATATTCCCCAAGATCATTTCTTGAGGTCCAAAAGGCCACATGACAGTAAACTTTGTGACCCTGGTGTATTTCGTCGTTTAACTTTCCGGGTGTAGAAACTGAAAAGCCACATTGATTTGCAAACTTGATCTGGGTCCTTCACTACTTTTAGCGAAAGTTTCTTACACAGATATGGCCAATGTGAAAGCTCTGAAATGGCACAGAGCCAGCTCTTTTCATCCGTGTCGATCACCTGCCAATGCACTACCTTTGACATAGCTTTCTCAAGTCTGTTCAATGATGCTATGGATCAAGATTTATGACTCTATCTTTTCCTTTCTCGCTCAGCACTGTGCCTTGGAAGACAGTCCCAGCCAATCTTGTAATAGGCCCATACCAGTGAAGTTTCTCTTTTTCAACTCTCTAATGTATCCTCTATAGAATCCTTTACAAAACTTTAGACGACTTCGTAAAGATTAACTCTTTGCTACCCTTACTCAACAAAGCTGTTAAATCGCCTTGCAGACAGGTTCATAAAAGTTCAGGAACAAAAGATCCAAGGCCAAAAGTTTATGGTGAGAATTTATGTGACCAAGATCATGCGGATCACAAGAAGTCTCTCGCCCTCTCAGATACACGGGTTGGCAACCTGAAACTTCTTCAGCACGTTGACGAAAACAAAGGTAATCACCGCCCCGGCCAAAGAACCAGCTTGTTGCGAGGCCCCGGTCCATAGCAACGCTTTCTTGCCTTCTTTGCGGAACTCCATGGCAATGCAGACTTTGGTGAAAGTAAGGATGAAGATGACTAGTACCCAGCACAGAATCTGTAAAAAGAACATAAGATCTTTGAAACATTTGTAAAATGATATGATTAGTTCTCTTAGATTGTCTACGTTCTATATATAGCAAAGCTGTGGGGCGACATGAAGATTAATGAAATGAAAAAACAACAACAACAAAAAAAAAACTATGAAACTGAGAAGTTGACTACAGAATGTCCAAGCTATAACAGCATTAAAAAAATTATTTTTAAGAGTTTGTAAATAAACTAGAGATTTTCACTGTTCCTAGGTTTGTCCTGGCAATATACACCACCAAATTGTAACGTTGCAATAAAATTTTTGAAATGATAGCCAGGTGTGTTTTCATCTGTTTTGTTTGTCTCTGTTAAAAGTAGCCAAAAGAGGCAAACTAATTAAACGTACTATGTTCTATTGGTCTCATTAGATATATTCGCTTAACAAAAAACAAATCTTCAGATAAATATAGCTCGCGATGATCATTTTAAATTTCTGGTCCTAAATCTGAAAACTGTTGCGATAAATTTGCTGAAGCTAAGTAGATTTTGCAACTCACCCTTCATATCCAAACAATTCTATTAAAATTGAATTTATTCATTCTAAAGAAAGAAAGTAGTGAAAACCTAATGAAACATTCAGCCAAATCTCCCTTTATACACTGCATGCATTTGCCCCTTTTGAAGTGATTTTCAGTGGGAATATAATGGCAAAAAAAAAATTAAAAAATTTCAAATGTTTCAACGAGCACATGCATACAGTGATATATTATGTTTCTTTTCCCACTATTAAATTTGATCTCCTAGGTAAATCCTCAGACGTACTTTTTCAACAACAATAATAACAACAAAAGCTCAAATGGCTTGAAAAATCAGGTTAAAGATCTCGAGTGCATTGGTTAATCATAAGTCCAACAAACAATATTACAATTTGTTCCATAATAGGATAGTCCGTGTAATTAGTTAACGTGAAATAGTATTATGGACAAGGGTTTGTTGATCGACAAGAATATGTTGTATATTTTTAACACGAAAAACTGACCAGTAAGATAGGTCCAGCCGGGTGGTGAACTAAGGGTGGCTCCGGGCTTGTAGCAGCTGTCAGTATAAGGTAGGCAGCCAGAGCTGAGCCCACAGTGGACAGGAGCAAAGTCTTACTGACCGTAGTCACTTTGAGAAAGAAGGACAGCAGGCAGGCCACAGGATTGGCTATATTGGCCAAAGTCACGCTGAGATGATAGGGCTGGATGCCGTAGGGCAAACAGGAGTAAGTCTGCAGGGAGGGCAAGACACCGTTGGTGAGAGCATTCAGAAAGGCTGTCAGGAGGAGAAACAGGGCATATTTGGGCTTGGACATCATTCTCTTGTACGGTTTGTCCACGGTGACCGATGCCGTGGATAACGATCTTTTCTGTTTGTGATATGCATGTGGATGAGCATGCTTCTTAACAGCCTTGAGTGCCCCTGACTTGTGGGTTGACTTGCTAGTGATTTCCGACTTCCCATTCATGTCATAGCCATGGGCCACATACTCCTCTCTCCCTTCTATTTCGCTGCTTGGGGAATTTGTCAGCAATGGATGCCCATTCTGGGTAGTCTGATCCTGGTTGGCAAAGGGAGAAGCAGCGACCTGTTCCTTTTTGCAATATGACCAGTTGTGAAGCAGTGTGAATGAAATGAAGCTCACGATCAACAGAGACATGAGAATCAGGAAGAATGTCTGTACTGTGAAGCGAGGCTCTTTATACATCGGGAATACGCTGAAAGATGGTGTTTCTGTAGAGATATTTTGAACGTTTGTGAAATATGGTGATGTTGTTGTCATGAAATCAGAGGCATTATATGATCTTGTATAGTTGATACTGTCTGTATATGTCTGAAGCGTTTGGTTGCCGGAAGCCTGATTGTTTGGGAATTTGACACACTCCATACTACCAGCCCCTTGGCCTAGAGCTACTAAACTTGGAATCAGACCGCTAAACCCTTCTCCCACGAAATAGGCCGTCATGTACTGAGGTTTGTAGACGGACATGAAGGGCAGAAAAGCCACGGACGATGTGCAGTCCACGAGGGCCAGACAGAACTGAAGCACGAAGAGAGCGGTGCTGTGTTGGGTGCCGGCGATCTCCGAGGTGACATCCCACAAAAAAGCCAGCAGGAGACAGGACAGAGCCCCGAGTGCGATGATGATGTAGATGACAGGGACATCCAACACTTGCCGAGGCCACAGCGTGGTGGCAATAGTGAAAACCAGTGGGGCAATGTTGGCAATCTGAAAATGATGTTGAAAAGAAGGAAAGAGCCCATTTAACGTGGTTTGACAAAACGCCTTTTCCCAGAAAAAGCACATTTTCCAGAAAGTTATAATGCAGTTATACGCTGTCTCGATCAACACTTAGTGGACAAAATGCATTTATAAGAATGAAATGATACAGTGGGCGATCTTTTCATGTGGTGAAAAGCTATCCTTAAACTGGTGAGAAAATGATTAAACTGTAATGAAAACGGCACTTTGCGGAAGTCCATGTCAGTATATAAGTAGAAAGCATTGTAAACGTGTATTTACTGAAAATTTAATCTGCAACATATGACTGCTCTGGCTTTTTTGAGTTTCACTGTGAATAAGTTTTGGTCAATTTTGTATACAATGATGTCGGCAATATTCTATTTTTAACCTCCTCTTTTCTACACTTCTTTTTCTACCTCATTTTTTTTTTTTACACGCATATTCGTTGTTAAATTCTTGGTCCCAATAGAAGTATCCATGTTCACTAACAATTGCGAACTTGAATAGCACAAAATAGATAAGACTAGGCAAACTTTTTGTGTCCTCAAAAACAAATTCTTTTCGCAGTTGATATCACATGTCTGCCAACTTAGGCTCAGAATGATTTCTCCATTTTTAAAAATCTTTTTAATAATTGTGGGAGTAGGGGTTTGGATGAAATCAAAAACTGAACAGAACAATTTTAATTTTAAATGTTTTGAAGTATCTCTGATTCTGACACCAGATCAAAATAACACTCGAATGGCAACTACATAGAGAGGGTGGAAAAGTTCAAGAAGTAGTATTTTACCTGAATAATGACAGCCATATAGGAAGGCAGATCCCATCCCTCAGGTAGGTTCTGTACTAAAATGGGCAGTTCCACCCACAGGCCATTGATGTCCACCCAGGAGGCAATGCCAAACAGGATGACCATCAAACCGACCAAAAAGTTGATGTTGCAGCAGCGGCAGAGTTGCTGGCTCATGATGATGGTGGTGATGTTGTTCGTGGATGTGGAGCTATAATGTCAGTAAAACTATAGTGCTCAGGGTAAGGTGACTGAGTCAAGTTGGTAGTAACAAGGCAGGTCGTCAACCTTTGAAGACAGCAGCACAAAAACTTGCTGTGTTCCTGGAATGTGACTGTACTGAGACTTGGCTTACGTTCCAAACGCTGGTGGAATTTAAACTGGTCTAAGTCCTAGATTTCGGCCATATCGAAGCGGGTAGCAAGATCTTGGAAGTTGGCGATATTAAGACTGGTTGCAAATCCTGGAATATGCGGTATCAAGACTAGTCAAAAGTCCCTGAAGTTGGTATTTTCAAGAGTGTCTTAAGCCGTGGAACTGGGCAATACTGAGTCCGTCTGTAAGATCTGGAAGTTGACCGTCGTAAGTCCTAATAGTTTGTGGGACCTTGATCGGTTGTCAGTTCTGAAAGCTGACAGTACCAATTCTATTTGATAGCTCTGAATGTGAAACCAGCATCTGTTTTGGGGTCAAATGGCATGATCCTCAAAAGCTCCACTATACTGTACCTGAATCTGCGGAAAATGTAAAGTAAGTCAAGAATTATGAAGCAGGAAGTTTAATTCCCTTGAGACAGATTTCTGACATAATGTAACAAAACATTATAATCCAGAAACTGACTGTGTTCCGAATTTCAACACTCGACCAGTCGAAACATTTGAGCTATCTGAATTTTCCTAGATTTAGGGGAAGACTGTCACATGCTAAATGCCATACGTAACTCCTCCACACAAGATGACGCAGGATCATGCCGGCTGTCTTCACAAAGAAACGTTTCTGTAGCGTGATACAATATTTTCTATTCATTACAGACCGAGAGGGAGAGAGAGGGGGGAGGGTGAAAGACAGAGCGAGAGAGAGAGCGAGAGGGAGAGAGAAAAACAGGGAGAGAGAGAGAGAAATGGTGGAGGGAACAACATCCAGATACAGATAAGTACAAAATTGGATTTTTCACATAAAATGAAAAATAAAAGCTATGTCTTCTTGATTATATCTCATTGCCAAAGGAAAGGCCACCATCTATTCACAGTGAAAGTACAATCTAATAAATACACAGTAACAAAGCTCCTGAAATTTGAAAACCACCATAAATGTTAATGAGGTATTTCGAGATCGGTCACTTGACCGAAGACTTTTCGCTTACACAACAATTTGTTTACATGCTCTGTGCATGACAGACTACTTCTGACGAATATATGATAAGCATTCAGATTTGTCACACCATATAAACAAAACCACATGTGAGCGATGTGTCCTCGATCACGTGACCGATCTCGAAATACCTCATAAACAATTGGCCTTTAAATGTCCATGGACGCCAAAACAATCGCAGCCACACAGACAGCCTCTCTCAAACTAACTGTGCTGTCATATCGAATCATCATATCACCAGTTCTGTGCCGATTTAAATTTAAGGACGATAATGAGCTTTGGCTTCAATAGCCAGGATGTCGGTACCATTAACATGAAGCTTTCCGGTACTATCCAATACATACTGTGTCTCGCGATCAATCCTATGTCTTCTATTGCATTGTAGCAAAGAATGATCTCCTGTAACTGTAGAAAAATGGGCGAAGACTGAATGCGGGTACTGAACTGTTGTTACCCACTTTTTGTGTGTGAATAAGTGCTCTTTCAAAACCCATGAGCTGCATTCATTCAGAGACACGACATCTATTAATAGAATGCCTATGCATTCACTTGCCAATACTCCGATGAACTCATGAGTGCTGATGATGGCAAGTGTTTCCCACTCTCGCAGTCTCCGAAATCAGACAGACATGCTAGGAAGCTTACAGGACCAGGGAAAGGATCTACATAATATCAATGATCAACTCCACAGCATAATATGCTTTATGTTGAAGGGCCATGCATGACACAGAATTCGCCACCTAATTTGTGCAGACGCCTGAACCGCATAACATTTTGCTGTTGATGTCGAAGAGAAGTAGAACGTATATCAGACAAACGAGTTCGTACACCCGTCCTGAATGTGATATCTTACTACTAATGTTATAGCACTACTCGAATTGGCCAACATAAACTTAAGACCACAAGGGTTTTTTTTTTCGTCCATATCTGTCTGTTACTTGTCGCCTCTTCCCCACTATTCTTGTGCCCACACGATCCTGCGTGGAAGAGAAGACATTGATGGTAACAGGAGAGGAAAGACTCCAGTTTGGGCCAAATCGTGAATCTTGCAAGACGACCCGGCAGCCCCTAAATCGGCCCACACTCGTACGAGTTCGACCTCGAGCCTAACCTCGAGCCTGGCCTGATGGTATTTTTGAACATAATGCACCAACCACACCTTAGGATATTTTGCGCGCTAAATGTTGGCCTGTCTAGTAAATCACAGAGTCGTTTCTATATATAGAGCCTCTTTCATGAACGCAATAGCGACAGACGAACAAAATGCTATTTATGGACTAATTATCTATTCTCTGCTAATGAAAAAGGAAAAGAAATGTGAGGTTAAAAACAGGACTTTCTAGCTTCTTGACGAGATCCTTTCGCTCACGCTAACTTTCTCATTGAATTGCGGTTATATCCAACTAATTTTCACCTCTGCCTGCGTACGAATGAAGACACCTACCTGGGACTGTTGAACCTTTTAACCCTTTGATTAAAGAGCAGGACATTGTGACGGGGACGGCTGTTTTTCCTTATCAACGGCTGACAGCCACTTTGAGATTCCTTGTCACTGGGCAATCATGTGAAAACGACGTTTTCAACATGCATATCACTTCAAGCTTTGGTGAAATCAGTCCTGAGGCATGCAGGACACACGCAGGACAATTTACAATAGGCTGCTATATATCTATTTATCATCTCCTAGATAGGAATTTTGGAAACAGTTCGGCGTTCTATCAGGTCAAACAGGAAGGTATTTACACGAATGGCTCTAGGTTCGAACTTAGACCTCTCTATATCAATGTCGACGCAAGATCACTGAGCATGCCGAATATTTATATTGTGAACTCAGTAGCTCAACAGATCGTCTCGGTTTCAGACCTTGTATATTAAGGCTAGACACAATGACATGTTGGATATAAGCTAAGTTTATTGTCTTAGGAAGGTAATGATATACCGACTTTTATTTATTATATTATACGTTCTACTGACATTTATTATAACACATAGGACCTTTCAATTGTGGAGCGCAACACTGACTTAGCCGTGCATCCCAAATCATACTTTAGGAAAATTTAGTAACTAAACAATAATTCTTGTCTTTGCTGACCCTGAGCTTCAACTTAGTTATCATTCTGTTGCCTATGTCCTACAATCCAGCTTTGGGATAAAAACTCCTAATAAACTGCTTTTCAAATAAACATTATAAACGTAACACACAAACGTTATTTCCATTTCAATTTTGAATACGATAATAAAATTTATAAAAAGATTATTTCATAAACAACAACACAGCAAGAATAACAACAAAAAGTGTTAACACCGATCATTGCTTTTAACTAGTATTCTTTGATAACGTTCTTTGTTGTTAACAAAGAAACAAAAATGCAGATGCAGAAATACATTATTATGCATCTTCTTGTACTTATTAGCTGGAAGGAATTATTTCACGAAACTGGTTAACCGGTTATAGGATTTCTCCCTCTTTATCTTGTTTTACTCTCCAAAGGCATCAAGTGCATCTTACAGTTCAATAAATTGCAATGCCTTTTGCTATGACCACTAGGTCGTACTTTTCACAAAAACGATGACACACAGACAAATGCCTTAAATAGCAGTGAACTAGTACATCGCTACAACACACTGCACAAGCGCCAGACAAGTGTGCATCTCGTGTCTGTCACTTCCTTGCCCTACTAGGGGGGTGACGGGGCAATAATCTTTTTCTTTGACTTACAGAATTTTAATTAAACATCGCACCAGCATCGGGTTTTGTGTCAAATTCATGGTAAATTTGACGCTGATTACGAATCTGAAGTAAAAAAAAAAAAAAGCAAAAATGTTTAGAAAAGATACCATTTTTTACCCACCACTCCCCTCGCCGCCTGGCTCGATGGCAAAATATTTGGTAGAGCTTGAATTTCAGGCCTCGGGGCGCGCCTCAGGCCCGGCCTCTTGAAATCGGCCACACACATTGCGATTTTCACACGATTTTGGTGATCTGAGGTCAGGCTCAAGGCCGGGCTCGTAAAAACGTGTGTGGGCCACATAAGATCGTTTTTAAACAATCACTACGCTCTTTCCCCTCCCTCTCTACATCCCAACCTGAAGTGAAGAAGAAGTAGAAAACGCACAAAATCTCACAGCGTTTGCCGTTCTTGTTGAAAGTTCGCTATCAGCTATTAAATTACTATCTAATGGCCTATGGCAATGCACTGCTTTTGATAAGGTAAGAAATCAATTATTTTTCTTTGGGAACTTATCCACGCTTCGTATGTACAGTTAGAGGATTTAGCCAAATTTTGTCAAAGTGCAAACGTTTACATCTTGTCTTCTTTCGTTTGAGTTCAAAATAAGAGCTCAATTTTGGTCAGTATCCAAACTATGGATTCAAACTTATTAATTTACATAAACATTCAAGCGTTTAACATAATATAACACTTCAGACAATTTGGTTTTCAAGGGTCGCCTTGACCTTTTCTGTGATCACGTGAGGATTCAGAACGAGTCCAATGGAGTGTCAATGCTCTTCAACTGTATCAGATTTTTATCAACAAAGATCTCCGAACGCCCAACGTGCGATATTGTTGACTGCTTTTGAGGACATGTTTACACTCTGTTGACTCTATATCGGGCCATGAGTGGTTCTCTTGACTAAAGGCTTTTGACTTCTGTCACACGTGCTGCTTTCAGATAAAGCAATCGTATTCCGGTGCGGTAACTGCAAACAACTGCAAATAGATTATCACGAGTCAAACAAATACATGTTTTCCAGCCTGTATCTGGAAAGAGAACGCTACCTGATGCCACTGAAACGGACAGAAAACCAGAGAAAAGAAGGAAGATTCACCAGTTAAACAGGTTATTGCAAATCACTGTGTCCTGTCAGTCCCCACCCCTTTTTTCCCTTCTTTCATCATGGAAATAGAAAGCATACACGTATGTATGTATATCCATGTGTGTGAGTGCAAGTGTGTTTATGTTGTATATGTGTGTGAATGTAAGTTTAATATGTTGTGTGTGTGTCTGTATTCGTGTCCATGTGAGGGTGTAAGTGCAAGTGTGTCAATGTTGTATCTGTATGTGACTGTATGTTGTGTGAGTGTACGTGAGTGTGTATGAACGTGTGGGTGTGTATGTGGATGGACAAGTAGATGGTGACAGTCATGTTAACAGAATACTGCCTGAATATTTATAAGGGTAGTCGAAAATGCTAATGTTGATGATTGCCACGAACGGCTCAGTGGCATGGGTCTCTTTCTCTTCTCTCGTTTGGCATGCCAGTCTGTCTCGCCAGCCATGACCTCCGCAGTAATCTTTCTTTCCTTCTGTCTGTCTGTCTGTCTGTCTTTCTTTCTTTTTCTTTCTTTCTGTCTTTGTTTCTTTTTTTTTCTTTCGTTCTTTTTCTCATTCTTTGTACTTTCTGTTTCTTTCTCTCTTCTTTGTTTTTCCTTTTTTTCTTTCTTTCTCTCCTTCTTTCTTTCTGCTTTTCTTTCTCCTTTCTTTCTTTGTTTGGTTTTGCTTTCTTTCTTTCTTTCTTAATTTCGTCTTTTTTCTGTCTATTTGTCTTTTGTGACATTCTCCGCTACAAATAAAGTACGTCCTGTATTTTCATTACCGAGCTGTACCTCCAAAGAACGCGCCTCTTTAACTAGGCACGTATTAAAGGCCGATAGACCAATGCCGAGACCCTGCTCATTTTAGATATGTATCTTAAAGTGGCTTCTAATATCTGTTGTCTCAGATATGAATCAATGGTCAGATTATAATGGGTGAAATATTTTGAGCATCCAGCGGGTGACCGTTTCATTTTGTGCTTTCGTTCACACACACACACACACACACACACACACACACACACTCACACACACACACACACACACACACACACACACACACAC
>JBCEWB010790854.1:0-33919 GCA_039654565.1 Peronia peronii | reverse complement strand
TCCGTCCATCCATCCATCCATCCATCCATCCATCCATCCATCCATCCATCTATCCATCCATCCACCCATCCAGAAGCGTTCTAGAAATGTTCATCATTTTAGCGATGGCAACAAACTGCCAATCAGTGAAAATCAGATGTCTGGCAACCGGAAACACAGTTTACTAGCGTGATAGGCATTCAGGAGTCTGATGGAAGACTACTTCTTGCAGAAGAATATATATTTATTCATTTAGCAGTGAACCATTCTACAATTGACACGGACATCTGGCCTCGCCAAACATCCCTTCAAGGCAGATAAGGAAAGATAAGTTGAAACAGGCAAGGGAAAAGGTGGAAAGAGAAAGATCCTAGAGAGGATGGACTTTAAAACTGCGTGACAGTCAGTGGAAGAGTGGCTGAAAACCTTAAAGAATGGAGGAAGCTGCTTACGAGATCTTCAGTGGCGCCCTGATAGTAGACAAGACTGGGGACCACGTTAAAACAAATCATTCTACATGTACAAGTTTTCAATTCTGTGTTTGTCTACGTATTCAAGAAATTGTAAGAACGAGATCCCCGGTAACAGAAATTCTACAGACCAGACAATTTCTGAATGGACTATCCCTTTGGGATCTGTTGCTCAATCTGGACTTCCCCAACTCTGCTTTGGTAATACGAAATCGAGATTCCACCCACGCTGCAGCTTATCCCAAGAGATCAAGGCTATATAACAGGGCATTAAAAATACATGCCTGGTCACGTTTTTATGATGCCCCGTCATTGTGTAGCTTTGGTCTATGAGACAGTGACTTCCATGTGTCTCGCTATTTTTGTATGGGATTTGCTGCTTGATTTCAAAAGATGAATGGGCATGTATAAAGATGGGCAAATTCAAAAATAGTGTAGGAGAGGATAGAAGGTCGACGACCACAAAGAAAAGAAGGAGAAGAATGAGAAGAGGATGGTGCACATAATAATAAAGCGGAAAACTGAAGAAAAAAAAGTACAAGAACCTGCCAGGAAATGGGAAATGAGGATTGGGCAGAATGATGAATTAATGGATGGATGAATAATTGGACAGACATATGAGTAGGCTGTTGTGTAGATATCCTAAACGTTCTTGGCAGAGCACCTTCTCTAGATCTTCGTATCTTCAGCCCTTGGTAAAAGTCTGATTGTAAGGTAAGCACTACACACTCTATAATTCTGTTTGTAGTTGAATGAGCCATGTTGACCGTCAGCGAAATTATTACTTTCCTCTGTCAAGCACAAGAGGTGTAACAAAAGCATTGTAAAGCAAGGAAAAATTACTTTTTCTCTTGTTATTCGAAACATGTGAATAAAAAATTACAAAGAAATTATCAGGATAAGAAAAAAACAAAAACAAAAACAGTATGATTTCATGGTGAATTTTTCATAATTTGTGTTGCATTGTTTCGAATAACAAGACAAAAAGTGATTTTTATCTTCTTTACATTGCTTGTATTATACTTCTTGAACTTGGCAAAGGGAAGTATTTTGGCTGACCGTCAAAATGGCTCGTTCAATTGAAAACGGACTTACAGACTGTATAGTGCTTACTTTAGATATAGATTTTTTTTGCCAGGGACTGAAGATACGAAAACCTACAAGGGATGCTCTGCCACGAACGTTTTACACATATCCGGCAAAGAAGCTTTCATACAAACAAGTGTACTTTGCAAAAAAAAAACAACAACAACCAAAAAAACACACACATCAAAACTCAACCTATCACACCCAAGTTGATCTCCTGTGTGAAAAATAGACCAGAATGAGCAGTCTTATTCTCATCCTTCTAGGTCTTTTCATGTCCATCTTTCGAGGGTACTGATGGAATTAACAGCCACAAAAGAAAATGCTTTTCTCATGACAAAAGAAATTTAAAAATAACAAAACACAACAAAACAAACATAAAATACAAAGCAAAACAAAATAAAATGAAGAGAAAAGTGGCAAAGAGAACAGAATAAAAAAAAAAGTTTGCTTGAAGAGCTAAAGCAGGTGCACATTCTTCGGAATGATCTGTCACAACGGAGCTTAGACTTGGAAATCCTATCATTGACTGAAAATGAAATGAAAGCAGGTAAACTGCTAATTACTTTATTATCATTATTTGTAGGACATCTAGGTTCAATAAGCTTTAAATTTAAAGTCGCATCACTCGCAGTTAAGAGTAATAGTTTTAAGGGGGGTAAAAATTCGAGAAAGGATACGCCCAGAAAGCCGAAAAACAGCAACAAGAGATACAGACGTCATGGAGAGAGGGCTAGTATGTAAAAAAGTGCTGTTCCGAGGCTGAAAGCCGAACAAAAAATTCTCCATGTCCATTTTTCGATGAAAAAAAAAACTTCAAATACGTTTTTCTCAAAACCCGGTTTTTTGGCAGTTTTTTGCTATCTACTTCTTTGTTTCGAAACCGATTGTAACCAAATTTGGTATACATCATTTTCATAACAAGATTAAAAAACATACTTATGCGCAGTCCATTCGGTTGGTAAGTTTTAGAGAAAAATGGGTTTTTAGTATGAACAAAAATGGTGAAATTTGATTTTTTTTGTTACATGGCATTTTAAAAAATTTTTAGAACATTTTCTGTTTCATACGGAGGGCTGAAAATAAATAACTTTTTAGATATTATGTCAGACAATATGTTCTCCAAGTTTTATCAATTTCCGTTGAAATTTGACGGAGGAGATAGATTTTAAAATCAGTCAATTTAGAGACGCCAAAATCCAATATCCCGGCGTTGCCATGGGAACCGTATAAAAAAGTCGAATTTTTTTTATTGTTTTCCTCTAATTTGAACATGCCGAATTCGATGGAAAAGGTTAAATATAATAGTCTATCTTAAATAATAATTTTAAAAATCACCTTCAGGACCCCCCCCCCCCTCCCCCCTTAAAATTCTCACGCCCCGTTTTTCTTTTATTTTTTGCTATTATGAGCATCTTCCCAGGGTCCAATTAGGTCCCAGAATTCAATGGCGGACGGCTGTTCGCGTGTGTGAGCCCACAGTGCGCCATGCCAAGTCTAGATAAGAAACAGGAGTAAAAAAAATAAAAAAAACCAAGCCAAGAACAAAACAGCACATCCACATTTAGAGACTCACAAATCCCCCATGCAGAAACTCAAAGGACAACAACCTGTTTAGCTATGGAAAAACCAAATCTTGTTCTTTCATCTCCTTTTCCTCCCTATTAAAAAAAAGACAATGAAAAAGAAATCTTTGCAAATTTGTTCACTCTATTTCTCGACCACAATTTTTGAAACAGGCTTCAAAACCCTTTTTCTATCCAATCTTAGCCCTAATACATACAGCTTTCAGCTCTACATTGCCGTCACAGCTTCTCCAATCAAAGGGTTAATGTCTAGAAATCTTTTCATTATTTCGTTTTTCTTATGTTTGTGCTCGTTCTCAGGTCCTGTAAATGTCGATGTTTGTCTGCGGCTCATCTCTAAAACTCCCTTTTTGTTTAGTGATTTCTTTTTCACTGCTTGATTTTAGTTTTGTTTTGTATCGTTTCGTTGGCCCTTTGCTCTTTTTTTTTTTTACTTTGTTATTTTTTACGCTTTAGGATTTTTACAACTCATGTATCAGTGTTTACTTGGGAAAACCCCAGAAACTCATTTTTAGCGTACACATTTTTTATTCTCATTTTTCTTGTTACTCCTTTATCTTTTCTTCACCAGTCTCGTCTCTACCCCATTGCTATGCTATTCTTCAGATGACCAAAGGGAGACGGAGGGAGGGGAATAGGCTATCTCCATCAGTGCGATTGGTTTCCTGATCCTTTAGAGATAGAGATGTTTTTGTTGGGTAGCTCCTGGTCGGAGTTCTGGTAGTTTATGCTGTTCATGTTTCATTTCTCCTTTTCCTCCCCTGGTAATTTTCCCAACCGCCTCTCTTCCCCTTCACCTTTCTCTCCTGCCTCACATCACAGCCCATAATGTTTTCTAGATCCATGGCTGACTTTACTTCATCATTGAAGAATGGTGCTTCTGCTGATGGTGGTGCTGGATGGGTGGGTGCATCGATGGATGGATGGTGAGTGGACAGAGAGATGAATGGACTAATGGATAGATGTATAATAATAGATGGTGAGTCGGTGAATAGGTGTGTGGATGAACGGGCGGACGGATGGATGGACGGACGAACGGATGGGTGGATGGATGGATGGATGGACGGACGGACGGACGGACGGATGGATAGACGGATTGAGGCTCGATCAATGTTGTCAATTGTCAGCTTATAATCTTCTTCATTTTTATTATATGTTTACTTTAATGTGTTGAGATGTCTGTGAACATTATGTTCTGTAACTCAAACATTTGTATTAAAAAAATAATGATTATGATTATAATGATATGACAATGATGATACTGATGTTGATGATGATGGCGAGGCAACAAAAATCACTGCATTTGGTGACATTAAGTAGATTTTATGCAGGAATTCATATAAAAAATATAAGAACCATGAAAGTTACAAGAATCTGAATATTGCTTGATAATTTTACGAAACGCTAGAAGAAATAGCTTTTAAATTATCACTGTATGCAACTTTAAATTCCTATTTTCCAGCATCAGAGCCTATATTTCTTTAGTTTTTTTTTCTGGTCTTAGAAATGACTCATATGCGATTGAATTTCTTGAAAAAGAATAGTCTTTATCTTGGCCACTCCTCAGCATTTCCAGGACGAAGATCCTCTGATCCTCTGAAGGCCAAATCATTTTTTGCATAATTCCTTTTCTATAGATATCTGGCTTGATCTTTCCAACAGCTCTTCACTTACATTATCCCTACCATTACATCCTGTGAATCCTTAAGTAATATAGATAGGCAGATAGACAGTCAGAGAGAGAGTGAGAGAGAGAGAGAGAGAGAGAGGGGAGAAAAAGAGAAGAAGAAGACAGCCAGATCGACAGACATATAAACAGACGGACAGAGTTTTTTTTTTAAAGTTGCACGGAGGTCGGTGATTTCTAGGAAGCTGCTCGTGTGGGATACTTATGTTGTGTTGTCACGTGATTGCGATTGCGGTAGTTGGATTCCATGCTAATGGAGCGCAGTGCAAGATGGCCAGGCAACAAGGAATGATTTGTGCTCACTGCCTGACGATCTTGGTCGGTGGCAGTGCTATGGAAAAGGTAAAATGGGATGATGATATGGCCTATGTCTCATTTCAGTTTCATTCCCATTTCGACTGTTTCCATCATTAGATCACTTAAAGAATGAGCACATTAAGTGGTCCTGGGCATCACTGGAAACCAATGTAATGGCACTGCTTCCATTGTGATCTTTATTCCTGTTTTTAAAAAGTGATAGTGCAGACATAATTATATGTGTACTGGCAAACAAAAGACGAATACCTCGTGACTGTACTGGATAACATTTGGAGAGTAATCTAAATATACAAAGTATAAGGAGTGAATCTTTGACAGATTGGCCGCTTGACAATTCCATGGTAACATGTCTTATGTTGGATGTCATGTCATGAGTATTTGGTTCCATTTTGGCCTATATCTGACCTGGACTCTTACATTACCACAATGACCTCTTAATGCGGCAATTCTGGAGCCAAGCATAGCAAATTTTTCGAATAAATTAATTAATCCATTTATTTTAATTTAATTAAAAATAAATAAAAATGACAGAAAAAAAGGACAAAACATTCTGATCTCAATACTCAGTTTACGAGTATATGGTTTCGATATAACAACCTTACAAGACAATGAGAAAAAAAAACACGTAAACATATCATTTCTCGAATATGAGGCATCCGTTTGTGTAATACAAACACATGAACAGACTAAACTATAGTCATGATACAGATGTTAAGCACATCAGTTTATTCAAGACTAAGAACAAATAGATGTTCTTCCTTATATAACTGGGCGGAATACACATAACATTTGTAGAAAGTTTTGTATCACATAAGTGGATGTTCCTGTTCACATAAATGAAATAAATCTAATGTTAATGTAAAATGTCATTTTACACAAATAACCTGTGGCTGGAAACTCAATTTCCCAGTTCTAGAGTTATCAGTAATGATGCAGTATACATTATAATAATTTACTGTAAATCAAAAGTAAAATAACAGCTATTAAAGGTGAACTGTGTTCCTCAGCCATACACATAAACATAAAGAAAAGAAAAATTACAGTTGACAAACAACATAAAAATAAACAGAACCAAGATACAACAAAACTGATGAGTTAATGTTGTTTACAATTACTACTGCTAATGAAATCAAAGACCTAATTTATGGAAACTAAGTGATTTAAAGAAAATATAATAACCACTGACTTTCAGTATATTGATAGATAAATAAGATAATTTTATCTACAAATAAATGTTATGGCAATATTATTTGATAAGATTTAGAGAATCCTGCAGGTGGAAAACTACTTATATATTTAGATTATATATTTAGAGCAAACATGAATAAACATTGAGCCACTTGTTACAGCAAGAATTTATCAATTAAATAAAATGCAGACAAACAGTGTGACTTGAAAGTCTACTGCTTTGCATACATGTAAATGTACAATTTCAGTATTGTTAGTTGATGCTTAGCACAGATCTGTTTTAGAAAAGATGATATTTGCGATAACTGCCAAACATAGGTAAGTTCTATAATACACAGCACTTGTCTGTCACATTAATACACACATCACACACTCCAATTCCAAAGCCCTCTTACTATGCATGGGCATACTGTGCAGGCATGATTTTTTTTCTTTGTCCAGAGATCATGAGCTATTTCAAGATGATCCCAATCTATATTTCTCGAATCTATTTTTCCACCATTCCCTTTTGACAATGAGTTAAAGATAAAGATATCTGTTAAAATTAAAAGTGAGCTTCCATTTCCTTCTGGCTAAAAACAACTAACACTAACAATAATACAATAGAAGAAAAAACTCACACGAAACAAAAGCTACTGTCACCAGATGAAAGATACTGAAAAATCTGAAACACTCAAGATTTTCTGCCCATAACACCATTCTGCTGACAACCATAGTTTTGACTTTTGTTGATCCTTGCTCATATTTAGCACTTTTAGAGCTGGAGCGCATGAGTAAGTGTATGAGTCATTCTCAAAAGGCTGACCATTAGTGCACTACCCTCACGTCAGGTTAGCAAAAGAGAGAAGGGATAGAAAAAACAGATTTATAAAGATTATCTGGACATACATAACTGACAAAGATCCAAGTCCTAAATGTGCCTCAAATTCTAAACTCAGTTTGTGTTTTTTTTTCTGAGGGCTTCTTTTGATACTCTTGGAATGGCAAAATAATTGACATAAGATACTGGGTTGCTATACTAGACAATGGCCCAGTGTTTTTATTTAGAATGTGAACTATTGTTACATCAAATGTTGTCTGGATTTAGCATTAAAATTTGAGGGTTGATTATCTTTTGTTTTTAGATGTGCTTATTGCATCATCCAACAGCAGATCTTTAAGTGACAATTTTTCCTAGTCAACTTTCTGATTCATCAGAAATGACCCTGGGAACCACTTCTGTTGTTGTCAGGCAATCAACGCAGTGAGACAAAACAGTAGTGAGTTGAGTTTTATTTCACTTTGTTTATGTCTAAAACTAAGAAAATGATGCATCTAGAAATTACAAACATTAAATCCTATTTGTTCAGTGCTTTCAAACCTTGAAACTGATGTGTTCGTGAACCTTTGTCAAGTATGATTTCAATGCAGATCTAGACCTGTTTTCGTTTACATAACGAGGACAAACATGAAACATTAAAATATTATCCTAGGATAACCCGATGCCACAAAATACATTTTGATCACTTAATTTAGCTCTTATGTCTACTCTATTTTCACCACAAAGTAGCCTAAAACTATGAAAAAAATTACTCTTTTTTTTTTTGTGTCATCATCACATCTAAGATATGGGGGGCATCTACACTTCAAGGACACCCACAGCAATCATCTGGAGTGGAATAATGTTTTTCTCTTTAGAAAACACATCTAGCATCATAAGGTACTGATTTAGTGTGTTTGCAGATCTATTCAAGGCTGTTCAAAAATTGCCTCATGTGTGACAATCATATGGTTGACCTTTTGAGAATGGCTTAAGTACACTTCAAGGACCAGAAATGATTTAAGTGCTCCAAAACAAATGTAAAAAAAAAACATAAACAATGCAGATGAGGACGTCACAAGAACCTGCATCAATTCTTTGGATTTCGTAATGATGGCAGATTCACAAGGTCTCACTGCTGTTAAGGGGGTGAAAGGGGAAGGGGGGGGGGAATGTCCTGGAGGTGATTTTTTCTTTTTATATTTTAACCGCTTCCAACAAATTGGCCATGGCAAAATATATTGTGCCAAACACGGCAAGATATGTTAACACATCAAGAAGAAGAGAGGAAAGACAGCGGGACAGAAGACAGGAGCAAGAAGAGAAAGAAGGGATGTCACCCTTGGAACGTCAAAGATAGCAAAATGTATGCAAAATTTCACTAGAATCGGTCCAGAAATAAAAAAAATTTATAGCAAAATTGTGACAAAAAACCTGGTTTTGATAATGAAAATTATGTTTTAATTTTTTTAAAAGAAAAATTGACATGGAGAGCTTTTTATTCAACTTTTAGCCTCAAAAAATCTTTTTCCACATGCTAGCCCTTTCTCATGATATCTGTGTTTTTTTTTTTTTTTTTCTTTTCTGGTTTTCTGTCCATATCTTTTCTCAAATTTTGCTCCCTACCCTCTCTCACGATAAGGTACCCATAGCCCATAGAGTCACAGCCAGATACTTGAGGCCCTATATATGGCTTCCATGTCTTTCTCTGTCAAAATCAAGAGTCTTTTTGTGCTCTGAGGCAGCAGAAATAATAGAGAATTTCACTTTCTATAGGAGGTGAAAGTTCATTTTAGATCGCCTGGTGAAAACTCACACTGATATTCTGCATGATCGCGGTTATCCAATGCCCATCCCTGGCCTTGAGGCTAAAAATATTGCTAAGAGAGGTCATAATCAAGTATTTTATGCATTCTTTGCCTGTCTCCAGTCAAACAGTGATAATCATATAGCAATCAGAGGGAGCCAAATCCTGGTTGACAGTACCCTAGGTCATCCGTTGAATGACCATGGGTCAATCATGTTCGAATGGACATGTTCACTTTCTAATACTATTCATATACCGGTATTTAAAAAAGGCGGGACTTTTAAGAGAAAACAAAAACTCAAGCTTGAGTTTGTTTTAGCAAAAACCATGTTTAAAAATACATCCCCCCCCACCCCCAACCTTAAGTTCTTAACAAACAGCTACATCTACATACATTCCCTGTCATGAACAATGAGATTTTTGCAGTAACACATGTGAACCAATGGAGGTCATATAAGTATATGACAGATCAGTAATTCCTTGTCATATCAGAGTGGTGCTACTCAGTGACTTCAAATCTACTATTTTAAAAAAACAGCAATTCAAAATACATTATTCATAATTCGTATGACATAGTGTGGAATGATGCAGACACTTTTTTTTTTTTGACAATGAGAAAACATAAGAAGCGAACTATATCAAATGGAACAAAAAAAATTCTTCTCCTAAAGAGTGACCATTGTGCATTACAGTGACCCCACAATGTAAACTATGAAACTGGCAGATTCTGACAATGATTGATAAATATGACTGAAAACACTTTCATGTATCCAAAATGATCATGACATTCAACAAATTCAAATGCACTCAATGGCACAAGTGCTCTCATGTCAATAAAGGCAAGTGAAATATAAAGAACCTATATAAATTTTTAAAAAAAAACGTACCAAGCTTTCATTTCTGTGTATATGTATGGAAAAACATTTTCAGGATGGCTATCTCACAGGATAGAGATAGCACCTATGTGAATTTAACTCTCTGACTACCATGGCCAATTCCTCGTCTTCCTAAACTGATGTTGTTGTCCCATAAGCCAAAGAGCTGGGCTTCAGTTAGTTTACATAGTGTCTGTTTAACTATATCACCTTTATCACCAAATTCTATTTGTTCATTCACACCAAAAAAGATACTACAATTATTACCTTTGTACAATGGTCACCCTTTATGAAAAGAAATAAATGCCATCTAAACTTGATATGGCAGTCAAAGAGATAAGGCATGGAACTGAAAGGAAAAAAACCCCATGAATTTCAGTGAGTGATCACCTCCTTTTCCTCAGACAAACAATGTGCATTGTGATAGGACCACGTGTCATTTGAAGCTGTCAAGAAATATTTGAAACTATTTTCATATTATATCAAATCTGCAGAGGAACAAAATGTAACACGCAAAAAAAGAAAAGGCAAATGTTTCACTACCATTAAGCATCTTTTCAATGTCCCAAGCACAGAAAGTGGCCGAGAGGGAAGAAATCAATATAGATCTACATTTCTATACATTTCTGACAGTTACAAGAATAATATTTAAGGATTTGAATATTATAATTAAAAAAATTACATTTTTTTTTTTTTTTAACCACAGAATTATACATAAACAGCAAAACTGTCAATTGATTCTGGAAAAAAAAGGGAAAAAAAAAAAAATTATGTCAATCAAGTTCAGATTATTAAATGGAAACAATATTGATAGTCAAATGGTTAAATCAATCATATTCATAAAATTCATGTCATGTAGAACAAGCAGTAGACCAACCACCTGAATGAGCAAATATCCCTGATATTTCAATATCATATGTACTATGGTTGGAATCATTAGACATGAATATGATGGGACATTTACGTGATCCCCATTTCAGGTTGATAATACATTATCAATTTTCAAGGATGGGAATGTGAGGAAGTAAAAGTTTGTAATATTATATTCTAAGGGAGCAAACTACGAAAATGTAAGTATTTTCTTAAAGCACAAGAATAAAATTAAACATCACCAATAAAAAAAAAATAATTATGAAATTTAAATAACTATAAATACACATTTACATTTGTTGTAAAAGTTTGCAGAATAGGACAATTATTGTAAACTTGAAATGGTTAAAAATGTAGGACGGCACTGAAGAGAAATTTACATAAAATATAATTTCATGTTCAAAAACTGCTCATAGGATGTCTTCACACATTTACTACATTGATTCATACTTGCATACATAAAAATGATAATGAATGCTATATGTAAAACATGTATGTCTACAACCAAAAAAAAAGAGACAGTCAAACTTTTTCTTTGTTTTTCACACATAGTTTGTAGTCTCACAGTAAATAGATTATTTTCAGAAACACGGATTCAAATATTCTTGCAAATATCTTTGGAAAATGCACTTTACACACATGAAGAATTTCTGATCATGGGATTTAAGGAGACATGAATTAATGATATACAGAGATTTTTTTTGGAGGAGGGGAGGGTGTCATATATCAGGTATAATATCTCATTAAAAAATTTACAGTACTTGGCCATTCAAAGCACAAAGATACCCCAACTGGACGACAGATTTAGAAGGTTGAGATATGAATGAGAAACTTTGGTTTCTTCATTCACTATAACTATGCCATCAAGAGTAAAATTTGTTGTAAAATTTGACAAGACAGATAAGCCACGATCTATTCACCGAGTTGAAAACAGCTGTTAAAAGAGGGATACTTGGTGACATCGAAGTGCCAACTATTTCAAATTTTTCAAATTTTGTTTTTATGTCTTGGTTACTGTATTCAATTCAAAAAGATTTAATGTCACTATCACTGTTCAGAAATTTTCAGTGCAAAAATGACCTGTGGTTTTTTACCTTCAGACAGCTATAAATGTCCTGAAGAGATAAAAAAATTTTGGATTTGTTGTCAATATGTTAAATAATATGGGTGGTTGGTTGGTTGGTTCACTGGCTGTTGGTTGGATGATTGGTTGGTTGGTTGGTCAGTTAATCTTTCAATGGTCAGGATTGGCTAGCACTGTCGCCCACATTATCAGGATAATTATGAGCAAACCAGAAGTTTTGAGATGGGCCATCATTTCGCTAAACTTCTTGCCTTTTTATTTTGCATCCTTCCAAACTGTGAAAATGTTGAGATGGTTCTGGACAGGAGCTATGGCTTGTCCAGGATTTGTTGATCAACTTCAAACAGAATAGACACAATGTATTAACATAGCATGGCTAAAACTTAAGACTGTGTTAAGCCTTCTGAAATTTCAATTTCTCTGCACTAAATATTATGAACAAAACAGGTTCTTTGCAGAAAAAATCAAATCACAAGAATTCTGTAAAATTGTCAGTAAATTATTCTAATCTGGCTCTTTCAAAATGGCACCTATATCAAATTTTCTTCAATCAAATAGCTTCAACTTTTACTTTTACCAAAACTGCTGACTTGATGAGCAACTATTAGCTCCTATGAATAACTGGCTATCTCACACACATGTTCAAGACATGCATTTGATGAATAATTAAATAATATCCCTAAAAGTTACATTGGTACGATGAAAATTAAAACGCCTCATATCAATTTTTTTTGTACAATATTTTAGTATTGTTTTGTTCTTAATAAGCAGGTGTGAAATAGCTTGGACTTTAGTGTTTAGTATAATAGGAAAACTCTCTTTCTCTCTGTCCTTTCAATTTTCTTTTTTTCACCTCTCTGTTTCTTTTTTCTTTCTCTCCCTCCACTCTTCAGTCTACAAACTCATTACCAGTTTTCAAGAATTTGACATCTTCAGAAAAGTATGTGTATAGATTCAAAATTGACCAAAAAAAAGAAGTATGAGCAATTTCATCCTGATTTATATATAAGCATCACCTCCCAAAAGGAATTGTGCGGCTGGCTGGTGACCAGGCTGGTCTGTATTCTTCCTCCATCATCAATCGCTCAGCTCTCTTCTTCTCCAGCTTGGCTCTTCTCTCCTGGGGAAATCAGCATACAGATGAATAGTGAGACAAACAGAAAAAGACAACAAATAAAGGCAATTACATTTGCCTGTGGAAGAGGAATAGGGATAGTAATCATATGTGCCTCATGATATCAGGAGGTGCTGTTATAAAAAGATCCATCACCTGAAATTTCAGTTCCACCTACATGATCAGGCAGCTGATGGCATGAAAAAAAAGACAGTTATCATGGAACATGATTACAAGTGATGTATGTACATATTTATTATTCTCGGTTTAACAGTGTATTATTTTAAACATACTGAGCTGGGTAGGATAAAACAGGGCACAGGTCCTTAGGTGGGATTCTGGCTTCAAAATATCAAAGTTGAAATAATGTGCTTTCCAATGGTTTATTCATCTAAATTCACCAATTTCTGGCATGGAGGGAGGGTACAAAAAACTGATCTGAACTGCTAATATTTGACAACTATAGTGAAGTCATAACAGAAGACTGTATGTGCCAAAACTGGTAACTACATCAAATATGCTGAAATGCATGTTCTGACTTCTATGAACATGCTGGTGTAAAAAAGAGTAAAAAGCTCCCCATGTGATGAAAAGTGAATTTGTATGAAAACTGCACTTCTTTTACATAGACTCATAATATAACTCACTGAAGGTTTTTGCTTAGAGAAAGATGTCAGCTGCAATAGAGAGGGACTTTACCTGCATCTCAGGGGTAATTAAAAAAATTTTTTAAAAAGCAAAATAAAGAAATACACTTCTTTTAATTCAGACATCTATGAGGTGGTCTGCATACTTTTCTTTTGACAGTTTAACCTCCACAAACCTTTAAATACATTAGAACTAACAAAAAAAGTTTCTATTTGTTCTTTTTGAAGAGAAAATAAACACTGAGAACAAATCCCCATCCACTAGTTTCCCATGTAGAATATTAGAAATTTCTTTGGAGACATTTATAGCCTTTGTAGTTTTGCCATGCCCATTTGTCATTTAACTGCCCTAGCTTTGCAGGTAGAGAAACAGTGCATAGCCAACACAAATCAGCTCTTTCTACAAGTTCCTGGATTAATTCTTTTCATATTATGACTCTTTCTAGCACAGCTTATTATTTGAACTCCCCTCAAACATCTGCTTCATATAAACTTAGCAAAAGTGGATTTCGTAAATGCCTCAGTAAAAGATCCTCACACATAAATCTGTCATGCTCTATCTGAAGGGTCAAAAACTTTAATGGATAAAAATGGACACCAAATGTGTCAAACATTGGAGAGAATATAGCTTCAATTGGCATCGATAAAATCTCCAACCATGATCTAAAATCTGTCAATAATCATTTATATCACACCCATAAAAAGCCACTTCTATACCACTTAATGCAATGGCAAAACTTAGAACATATAGAATTTAGTTTATATTTATGGGCAGTAGTTTGCAGTAGTGTTTGCAACCTAACACAAAAAAGTGTGTTACATGGATCAGATTGCTTGCTATGATTGGTTTCTTACACCAACTCATGATAAACTTTAATGACTGAACCATATATCATGTAAAACTTAGCAAATATCTCTGACACTTATCTATAGAGGTTTGAACGTAAGATTTATTTTCTTCACTTGAAAAAAAAAAACATCACTATACATCTTACAATATGAAAGTCGGTAAGCTTGTGTCTGTGAACTATTTATTAATTTATTCATTTATTTTATGTGAATCATTTTTTAAATTTTTTTTTGTATGGGTAAAATTGCTGTCATACACAACTTTTAAGTGTAGCAACAATAAACCCAATGGCATTAACACCACCATTGAGCTGTGTCAATAGAGGGCACCCTGACCTAGGGTTCTCAACAGCTCAAACACCACACAGGTTGGTGTCATAAAAGAATAAAACTTGTTAACAGCTAATAATACAAAAAATTGTCTAATGCTTTCACATTGTTATCTAGGCGCTTCTGAGTATAATCCTCTCTCCTGTCTTGTGTTGAGGGACAATTTGCAATTGCAAAAAAGCATATGATTCATTCTAACTCTCAGCCAGTGTGAAGTTTTTATTTATACGTGAAGGCAGGTTCTGTAATACGTCTTTCAACCTCCTAGTGGAGATTATCTCCAGATTTTCCGTGAGGCAAGGGAAAAAAGAACACATGGAGTCAATGTCCCAGTCACAACCAAAGTGATCGTCATATGGAAATTCTACCATCAATTTTTACAGTCAATTTTTTTTTTCTATAAACAGTATGCCATTTCTACCTATATGCTACAATTCAGACATTATTTTATGAAGTTTAAAAAAAAAAAATAAAAATCAGGAACTCTCTATGGTCACTTTGAGGCAATTTCTTTCCTATAACACAGCTTCCACCAAAGAACAGTGAACTAGTGTGGATGACATGTGTTAGACAAACCTACTTGTCACTTGCCAATCCATACCTGATGACTGAGAAATTGCAATGGTGTAGCATAAGATTGTCTGAATATCTGTCTTTACAAACTGAATTGGGTCCAACAAAAGTACTCCTCATCCAACAAAATAGATGAGAAATTATGGAGCATAAGAACCAGGAATCAACATAGCTGGAATGAGCCATTTTCACTTTTATTCTTCCTTTCTATTGATCCATTTATTGTAATGTTACATTGCCCTTCATCTACAGAGACTGCAACAGATCTTGCTCATCATCAAACATTGATCGGCATTAGAAGAGCAGGGAATGACAGATTGGGGGGACATTGAAGCCAGTCTAAGTAACTGTTACTACAGCACCAATTCAACATATATCTGCGTAGATAAAAAGAGCTGCAGTAATCAATTTCTCTCTACCTCCTTCTGATTTCAAAGTGTCCTTATGCATTTTTTCCCTTTTTTGATAATGACATGTTTTGGCAACAGAGAGAGGATGCACTTTCAACCACAATTTTACCTTTCCTTCCACCCAATCATTGTAGCGCTGCATGGCTTCCTCTTCTTTCCTCCTCAGTTCATCTTCCTCTTGTTCTTTCAAAGTCTTCTTCATATTTTCCTCTTTCTTTTTGTTGCGGATTTGCTGTACATGTTCCTTTTCTTTCTTTGTCTTCCTGTTTTATCAAAAATAGAGGACAAAAAATGTAAGCTTGTGGAAGAATGAATTTAACACCCACACAAAAATGAAAAGTAGAGAGAAAGACAGATGAAAAAAAAAAGAAAGCAACAATCTGAGTGACATAGCTATGTAAGTCATCCGTATTCTGAATTCAGCTAGCTGAGAGATGTCTTACTGTGAGGCTTAAGACAGAACAAGCAGAAGATAGATGCTATATCTGAAGCATAAACAAGTCACTTGCTTGATATGGCACAAACTCAGTTCTCTGTTGTTCCATCTCCATTTTCGCATTTTGAGAAAATGGCTGCTTTATGTTCAGCAACTTAATGTTTTTGCACATTACATGACCCGTTTTAATGAAAATGTTTTTGCATGGAGGTGCAAACACTATTAATTGTTTGATTACACCTGTTGATGTAAAAAAAAAAGGCAACTTAATTCGCCAGAAAAAGGGGGAAAATTACTTTGGAGATAGTTCATTAACATTTTGAAAGTTACAGTTAGTTCTATCTTAAGCTATCTCCATTTCTGTATAAAATATTTCATTTTAGCAATATTTAAGAATGCCTGTTACATTTTATCATTCTAAATTTCTTTTTAGATCAAGCATTTTCATTTAAATCTCGTCTCTTTCCATTGTCTACATAATGGCCCATTGTTTAAAATCTATAATGTTACATCTACAATGTTATATACAAGTTTATGAAAGTTATACATGACTATATAGTTAGACTATTTTAAGGCTCTCAATCATTTTGTTTAATGGGATTGGTAAAATGCAAATGGTATAGTAGTTTCTGTTGTAGGTCTAGTTCTATTTTTTTTCTCTTCACTGTAAGTGGTAAACATAATAATTATATAATAAATAAAAACTTGTAAAATAACTATCGAAGTAACAATCCTAAAAAATTTTAGAGTGGCTTTCAATATTTCTCGGTCATAAATAAATTACATTTACTTACAAGCTAACGAACAAAACACAAAACAAAACACAACAAGAATAGAACATTAACAAGCTTCAGAAAATCAGAAGGATTACCTAATTATAAATATGAGCCTATGTCAAAATGTACCCTTTGTTACCCGTAAAAATAAAAAGAAGCCTAGAAACTAATAGAATTAAAATCCAACTGTCTCAGTTTAGCAAAAGATTCAGATTTTCTATTTCAAATATGAATTGATAATATGCGTAAGATTTAGCCAGAAATTAAGAATATATACAAGGTTTCAAAAGTGTCCTTTCTAGCATGTGACCCAAAATTATGTATGAAATTCCTACTGTGGAATGTTTTACACAAGACACAAACACTGTTTCAGAATTATTTGGACATAAATTAATGGAATAAGTGACAAAATGAAACTGTTGAACCATAATAAACTTTGAATTAATAAGGATTATTGTTGCACATTAGAAAGGACATTCCAAGATAAGCATTATACAGTGGTCTCCACCTAGGAACCCACTGCCTAAGAGCCCGGTCCGCCTAAGAATCTGCCTCTGCTGCAAAATGGAATTTTTTTCTCTATAATTTACTCCCCTAAGAACCCGCTCACAAATGAACAATTCGCTCAAGAGCCCACATCATACTGTCCACTTGAGAGAAACGCACAGTGCTAGATATGCAGCAAAATGGGGATGGGGGTGGAGGGAACAGGTAGACAAAGGAGTGGAAGTGATGATTGATGTATGACTACATAATCAGGCCACATTGTGGACTCTCCTGTAAGCATTTCTTTGTTTGACAACATGTAGGACAGCACGTGACTGGCTCTATGGATTAGGAGGAGTAAGAGCTTGTTCAGATCAAAAGCTGTGAGCTGAGCGATAGCCATACCGTGGCCTAGCCACTAAAATATACACTCTTTACATATATCACCTTTTCACAACAAAAGCTGCAGCCTTGCCATGTGGCTTGGCTACGGCTAGCTACGAGCTGCGATAAATATCGGAGAATTTATTGTAGCTCAAAGCTAACTGTTGAGCTGACCTAGTTTGATAATGATACATTTAGCACCCAGGAATTTTCCTCTGCCAAAACTGTCAGTGCTCGCTTACTACTCACTGTACGCCACTACAGAGAACGATGACAAAATACTTGTGTTTATATCTCTGGTATAAGAGTATCCATCGTTATGGAAAATATCCCAGTTTTTGCCAAGTGACGAACGAAAGAGCAATAATAATGAAATAGGGTATTCGTCACTTTGCGAAAATTGGGATGATAAAGTAGGACAAGGATTATATGTACAGAGACTTACGGAAAAAGAACTTCCAACATATTGTAGCAAAGATGAACATGAACAAGTAATGTCTTTTCAACTGAAGCACTGTCTTCCTCTGCTCCATTCTCTCCCCCTCCCTCTCTCTCTCTTTTTTCCCCCCCCCCCCCCCCCCGACCTTTCTCTCTCTCTCAAACCCTCTTTTGTGTGTCTCTGTTTCTCGCATTTGTTAAACGGAATTTAGTGATTTATTTTAACATTTTATTTTACAACATAAGTGGACATTGAAAAGCACAATAACAACTATAACATTTAATTTACTGATGCCAGTGGATTTAATTAAATTTCGTACATATATAATTCTTTACATGTACTTGTCTTGCCACGGCAGAGCTCCTGATCCTGCACAATAGTTCATCAGTTTTTGTCCCGCTGAAATTCTCCACATGCATTGAGCTTGACACTGATGGGATGAACCCACCACTCTCTCTCATTCCACCCACCCCCCCCCCTCCCAATATGTTTCAGATGCGTTGATGATTCCAATAAATGCAAAAGCACAATTTTCGTTCTTCTGCCATGCTGGACTCAAGGCCTTGCCAACTAGCTCTATGTTTTCAATCAGTGCAAGCCACTAGTTTGCACACAGATCAGTGTACTCTTCAGCACCATAGCTTTTGGCGTGAACACGCAAACTTTCGTTGAGCATCCACAAGCAAGGTACACTAGCTCTCAATGACCAGAAGTGTCTTTTGGTGGGAACAGCTGAGCTGCTCTGCTCAGCAAGACTTGATGCTAGCTATGGGGCTCAGCTCGGCCAGTAGGTTTTGGTCTAAACACACCCTAAGTTTAGCCTCCCGACTGGTCAGCTATTTTGCCACTTCAGTCAGTCTATAAACACTTGAGTCACTTGTGCGTATATTGGTAGGGTAGCATAGCAATATCATATTTTCATTCAGCAATGATACCCCATAATGTGAAAACTCACTGAACGTTTAAACGCTGGGCAGTATTGATGTAATTATACACTAAGGAAGACCAGGAATTGTTTGATCTAATTATAAACTTACACAGGGAAGAAGGCTGAACTTGTTCTCATAGATGCCACTTTAACTAACGGTAATGATCAATTAGGGGTCAGATGAGTTGCGTAACTTTTCAATCCACGTAAGAACCTGTCTGTCTGTGAGCCCACATTTTTTGTCTCCCGGCGACCGGGGGCTTAGTCGGAGACCACTGTAATTTTTATTGCGTTAACCATCCTGCATTGAGAAACATTAATCTAAATTCTATTTTTTTTTTCAAACTAGCAGTAATAGGACATCATTTCGTTTGTTTTATGAACAAATACTGACAAAGCAGATTTTGCTTAAAACATTTTAAATACCTTAAACTCTTCGGCAGAGGACGGTGATATAAACAGATAGGGTAATGTCTCTGTATTATTTTTAGTATTCTGTTTAATTAATTTAAACTTAGCACAAGATACAAATAAGCTTGTTATACAATTTATGGAGATAGCCCAAAATGCTTTTGAAAATCTACCTGTTTAAGCAAGTAATGAGTGAAATATTTACATTATGTAGTAGATTCATTATTCCTCTTTCACATGACATAAATTTCCAAATAGCCATAAGTGGAGATAGAACAACAATGAACTGAGCTCACAATGGTATCACAAATGATTAAAGTTATCAAACTATAGGAGAAACATGACTGAATTGACAAAGGTACTAAATACCACATAAATAATCTTCCAGCCCATTCAGTCAAATGACTATAGATACATATTTATATGAAACATTAAACAAACAGATGTCTTGAGACAATCAGAATATGTCATAAGCTGCTAGACAAAATCAGGGGCTGAATGTGACAACAATGGTCTGATACTGATGTTTTTATATTGTGGAAATTGAAAAAATATTCATTTCAAAATACTGCTCTTATGGGCAGATTAACAAATATATCAGTGTGAGGTTATTATATAGGGTTATGAGCCAACTGTTCATTTTTGCCACTACTCCTCTTAATTTTAGCCAATCTTGAGGGGTCTCACCCTGTCTTTTCACTTTTCAATATCTCTTGCTATAGTCAAGCTAGCCTAACACTTTTTCCACCACATGAAAATGTAGGAATTAAGGTTCTACGTAACAATAAAAATTCAAACATATAACTCATTTTGACTAGCTGCCACACATATGCCATTAGGAAATTGTAGCCCTCTTACTTAAAATATATTTTGACCATATGCATTTAATGCCTCAATCGTAATTTTATAGCCGTCAAACAGAGTGAAGAGTAAATAAGGGCAATATACACTGTTGCTAAATCGCATCACATGCCTTATTCTACAAATTTTTCCACAACAAAACATTATGCTCTGATACCATGAGAAATTCTCACTATGTCATCCATGTGCACTGGTATCACAAATCACTGTCCTGATGATATGTAATGCCCTGTAACTGTACAAAAACCATTTCACACATAACAATACGCCATGAGTATGGCAAAAATCTAAAATGTTCAGAAGGTTCAAGATACCATTTGCATGACCAAATTAGCAGTATCCACTTTCCCGTGAAATTGTATCAAAGTAAGAGACAAACAGTACTTCTTTTCACCACAAGTTAGATTCCAGTGACAGACAACATTCATGCTACCTTATTTGAGAAAACCAGCTTCTCATATAGCAAGCACAGAGCATGGTAGTAATTAAATATGAAATCAACAACATGCTTTTTGGTCATATTTTTCCAGGTACAAATAATACGTGGGCATGAAATTGATGAACGAGGACAAGAGCTCTTCTTACCATCCTCTAAATGCTGTCTCTCTGTCCTTGTGTTTCTCATATTCCTCCCTCTTCTTTTCTTCCTCTTCTCGCCTCTTCTCCTCTTCCTTCTTGTGAAGTTCTCTTTTGATCATGCTATCTTTCTTTTTCTTCCATGATTCAAAAGACTGAAAAAGAACAGACAGAACAGGTTAAAAGAGTTTATTCAGCATAGAAACAGAAAATCTATGTGTCTGGTGCATTACACACAGTCTAGGATTAGGGTGATTTCTAGGAGGTGACATGTCTGATTTCTACAAGATCATTCATTAAGTAAAGAGCTTACCATAACTACTATTTATGAGCTCAAGCGAATAACATTAATACAAATGCATTTTAGTGAAATACAAAAATCACTAAAAAAGGTGCATATCCAAATTCTTGAGCTGCCAGCTGTAGACTTACCAGCTACCAACAATCTATGCAAGTATTAAACCTCAGACCTAGTTTCAAAAAACAATGACTGGTGACACTGGGTTCATTCATGTCAGTCCATACTTTTTGCTTGATCCCAAATTATTTAGCTTTGGTGACTGTAATAAATATTATGTTACTTTTGAGGCACTTTGACTCAAATCACAGATTTCTTATTTATTTAGCTCAGCGGGATACTAACAACCTAGTTTCCTTGTTACAGCCATAGAAGTACCCCAGTTCTAAGTGAGGGGAGAGCCATACTAAACTGTCAATCAGTTTTTTTGTTGTTTTTTTTACACACTATGGGAGATAACTAAATATATTACAGAGGTCTCTGCCAGAAAACCCAAAAAACAAAAACAGAGCTCTTAGGCAGACAGACTTTTAGGCTTCAAAGGCTATGCAACTCACTTTGATCACTGTCTTGACTGCTATCATTAGTTGATTGTTACTGTTTGTTAAAGATTTATCTATGTGAATAAGAAAAGCTTTCTCTGTTATGTGTGTGTTTTGTAATTAACAGTTCTTGACTTTTTTTGGTTTATAACTTGACTAATAACACCCAGCTTCTTTCAATTGTTGAGAGAGTTCATATGTTATGCTATCCTTGTTGAATGGAAACATGATAAAATTATGGACAAGTTTTTCTGCAAGTAATCGACCAGGTGACTAAAGTATACATTAGCTTATGTTTAAAATAATCAGATTGATTTTGAAGTCCAATGTTAAAACTCAACCAAGTAGGAGGTATAATTTATTCATCCTCATCCACAGAATAAAATCACAGGCTTTGCCCTACATGTTTTATGGCAAAGAAAGAAATAGTTATGGGCTAATCCATGTGTTTCGCAGCAGAGGCAGGTTCTTAGGCTGTGGGCTCCTAGATGGAGACACTGTATCACAGCTGTCAAAGTGCCATCTAAGAATCACAGAAGAAGTGATTTTGAGCAGGCAAGTTTGAATTTCTGGCATATCAGAACCATTTTGGCTACACTCACTGTGTCTGACAGAATATTATTTTAAGGTTAAAACAGGAATTAAATAAAGCATATATTTTGTCTTGACTCAGCCTAGGCAATCATTGTTGTGAAGGAATCTCACATTTTCAGATGTGGCTTGATTCCTTCTGAGAACATCGACAGCTATCTCAAATGCTCTAAAATATGACTGATAATAGAATTTTCAACAAGGGAAAATCCAAAGTATATACCATGATAAACATTCTCATGCTGAAAATTCTGACCCCATTGATATATTTATCTTCTTTTTCTCCCACCTACAAAAATGAGATTAACTATTTAATCAGCACTCTCTGATTATTACTTAAACTAAAATGACCATTTTCTTACAAAAGAACAATGACCATTATTCCCTAATTCTGTGATGGCAAATTTCAAGCCTTTTTGTTCAGAAGTTTTAGAAGTCAAAAGGACTTGTGGGTGTTTGCTCCACTGTCATTACAGATATGCTACGGTTTGTCATGTTGATCTACCATTATGGCTTTCTCATCACTGTTTTTACCTTCACAGACTCAATCTTTTTCTCTTGTTTTTCCTGCTCTTCCTTTTCCCTTTTCTTTCTCTCCTCTTCTTCTTTCTTTTCATGCTGTCTTTGTAATTCCTCTTTCTTGGCTTTTTCCCATGCTTTGTAAGACATCTGTGCTTCTAGTTTTTTCTCCTCTTTCTCCTGCAATAAACACAAACACAATATCAATGATTCAGAAACTTCTTTTAGTCTTTAACATCATCTGTAGTCATCACGGCACTTCCTGACAAGCTGTACACCTGTTTTTTTCATCTGTCACAATTGTAGGCTAGGATCTGGGACTCCAACATGTTCTTTTGGTCCATTTCTGGATGTTGTCAGTTTTTTTTTTCTTCTCTCTATTTCTTGATAGCCTAACTTTTAAGATATAGTGTTTTACAATTTGTTTTCTGTATTTGCCACAGGTGTCTGGTTAAAAAATATCTGAGCTGTTCCCCACTCACTTTTTTAAAAATGTGATGATCTATCATAAGTGCCCAATGGGCACAGGAAAAACTAGAAGGGCAGCATGTCTCATTGCTGAGAGTCAAAAACTGGATAACCTATCAGTCTCACAGGAACAAACAATACAAGACAAATTTCTTCTTTTAACATTTTTTCTAACAAAGTTAGCCTGACAAAGTATTCAGTTACAAGCTCATCAAGTGATTCTATTCTGACAAATTACCAAACCATTTACTTTTACTGGGTTGTCAAAACAATCAAAGTACATTTATTTCATAAAATTATTTGTTTCACAAAAGCAATGCATGGCAATAAACACTCTGATATGATCCAGCTAACAAAATAGGAAACTGAATAGAAGAGCAACCAACCTTATTTTTCTTTTCCTGCTCCTCTTTCGCTTTTCTCTCCTCCTCCCTTTTCTTTTGCTTGGCCGAGCGCATGCGCTCCTTGTACCATTCTTCGTAGATTGCGTCTCGGATGTCCCCTGTGCTGTTGAATTGTCTCTCCTGGAGTGTTTTGGTCTTATCACCTGTTAGTGTTCCATAGCGGGGTTTTGGTCTATGCTGGACTTTGGCACTGGCTGTTACTGGTCTAAACATAAAAAAAAGAAAACAAGAGATCCAGTGATATACATAACTGTTTTTTCTGAAGTATCCCTGCAGAGACTGAGAAATATGATGGACAATACTTAGTTTTCAATTTTCTTGTGCTAAATAATTAATTCTGCTCCTGTACTTGACTACTGCAAGTCTAATGCAACAACATCTGTGAGTATCTGGCAGTAAAATCTTAACCAAACTAAGAAGCAAATATTCCCATTTTAAAAATGTAATTGAAATATAAAATGTTTAAAAGTAAAGTTAAAAAACAAACAAACAAAAATAACAACAACAACAAAAGCCCCCTTTTTTAGTGAAAAAGGGAAAACTAGGTACAGATCATCAATATTTCTCAGTAAAGGTAATCTGACTTCTGAGTAAAAACAACATATAAGGCAAGCCTATATAAATCAAATGTCACAATATAGAGCATTTCATTTGATTACTTTCACAGTAGTTAAAATGCCCTCCTCAGATGAGTGTACAGCTTTTCATAAAGAAGAAGACAAAGGATTGAACAACTCATTACGGTACCTCATTTTCTTTGCAGGTTCAATATATTTCATAGTCTGGGTCATAGCAATGGTATCAATGACTTCATCAGCTCGAGCTCTCTCTGAGGTTTGGGTTCTACTTCAGAGAGAATATTCAAATCATGCAATTTTAGCAAGTCAAATACAAAACATAAGTGAAAAGTATAGCAGAATCACTCGCTTAATTCTTCGACTACTGTGAGCCAACACACTGGCTCGACTTCAGCACATAAAGCAACCGAGAGTCAACACATCGGCTCGGTTTGTTTTCCTGCTTTTCCTGATTCATGTAGTCAGTACTTCCATTTTATAACTCAATCCATATTCTACATTCAATTTCCTTTTTCTAAATGTATATAACATGATCAGTTTTGAAATGTTGAAAATTTAAAAATTCTAACATTGCCAAAAATTCGACCTCTTGAAATAGCCCGGTCAAAACATGGAAAACAACCCAGTAGTCAAAGAGTTAAGGTAAGTGCCCACAAAGTCTGCTTCCAATATTATGAATCCACTGTTAAGGTTATCCATAATAAGCTCAATATATTCAGCAGATCAGATAATCTAAACTTTTGCAAAATTTGGACAATGTTATTGAACTGTACATCCAGGGAGCCAATGGCCACATTTTATTATCTAGCACTTAATATACTGCTTTAAGGTACAAACTTAACATCAGATGAAAATGTACTGAAAATTCTGAGGTAAGTTAATAAAACTGAGCTGTAAAATATAATATAACTGAACTAAAGCAAAGACACAACAAAAGCAAACACTATAGAGATTTGAACAGTGAAGATGTGAAGAAAAAATCTGAACAGGGACTTACCTGGAACCCTCTCCCTCTCTACTAATTTTTCTGTTGGGATCAGGGGGAATCTCTTCACACAGAGAGCTCGTGTCCTCGGGCCTCTGCTGTTTAGGAATAGTCTTAAACATTTCCTGTGGTTGTGCCACTGGCTCAGGGGATTTCTTGCCATTGGATCCGGGGGATTTACGTCCTTCTGTGGATTTGGACCTTGACACAAATTTCCGACCTGAACCAAACATATCATCCAGTGTTTTGTCATTTTCCTTGTCCCACAGTTTCTTCCCTCTCTCCTGAGGTTTGGGCTTGTTTGCATTAGTATCTTCCATGAGGAAATCCAGCAGTGTTGAGCCTGTGGTCCCTTCGGCACGTTCTTCCTCAGACGACTTTTTGGTCAATGATGATTTTCTATTCAGAGGACTTGTAGGAGTCTTTCTAGCTGTGGCAGGAGACTTTCGGTCATCTCTCATGAAGCGACCACCACCTGATTTTGCCGGCTCTCTGTCTTGAAATCCCACCCTCCCTTTCTTGGCTTCAGGAGTTTGTGCTCTGCCATATATTGATGTTGGGATCTTCCTCCCCACTTCTTTCTTGTCTTTGTCAGCATCCATGTATTCATCCACCTCTTGGGAGGCCATTGAGCGACTACGTCCAAACAAGTCCAGTGTGGGTGTACTTCTCTTTCGGGCACTCTCAGCTTCTTTCTGAGTTGTTGGTGAGGTTCTCCTAGGATCAACCAAGGGTGGAGTTTTTCTTTCTCCAACTTTGCTACGAGCCTGTGGCTTAGGTTTTCCTTCATCCCTGTAGAACATTTATAGTTAGAGATTTGAATTGTTCAGATTTAATAATTTGTTCAGTGATCTTTCGTAAACAGTTCTCATGTTTCATAATAGGTATCATAACAAGTGTATTGCTGAATAAGAATGAAAAATTATTCGAATCTGTTTGTTATGAAAAGAGTATGAAGTGGGATTGGAAAGAGATTTGTTGGTCTATCCAAAACACAACACAAACTTGATGCTAACTTTCTAACAAATTTCAAACACTGAGTGCAGCATACATAATCAATCACACTTTATTTGTCTAAAATAACTGAATACTACTAAGAGCGAATTCTAGGCTCATGGCAGTGATGTATCTATCACACAGAACTCTTACTTCAACAAGGAACTTTGCCAGTCTCCTCGTGGTTTGCGTGGTGTCACTTTAGGTGACTCACTGATAGATTCTAGCACAGAGTCCACAGGCGTAACTCCACGAGAACCTGCAAAGACATGCACAAACATGAAAACTTGGCATTGTGACAAAAAGAGACCAGTACAAGATTCTATAATAAGGCACTGCAGCAATGATCACTGTTCTGGTACACTAAGTTGAGTGTGTGATAAAACGTGATGTGGCTGGCCATCCATTTCTTTATTAGCTTTAATCTATTGCTTTACATAGACAACACAAAAGAAACAAACCAAAACAAACATAAATGTCAATTATGTTCATTCTTTAACATAACAAAATAAAAAAAAACACCAGTCAACATGCACTTTTAAGAAATATGGAAATATGATCTTAATTTGGTACACTTTGCTATGCCGTGCAGCACTCTGCTCATGCGGCCTTACCTCTGCTATGTTCTGTGGGGGAACTGCTGGGCGATACATTGCGATAGGATGGAGGTTGCCAAGGTTTGTCTCCATCTACTCCTGGGAGACGTTTCTGAGATCTGTGTCAAAATAAAAATATTATAACTTGTAAAATGCAAATCAAATGAACACAATAAGGTATGAAACCTGGCATCTGGAGTGCATTATAGGGCTAGGCAAAATTTCTTGTCAAACTGCAAAACTGTAGATAACATGATCAGATGATTACATTACATCTCTAGGTTCATGCCATGATTTTAAATTTCGTCAATATCATCAAAACATTATTTTATGGCGAACTCTGCAATTAGCTGAATATGTTGTGCACAACCATGCCAGCATGTGATTTGAGAAAATATTCGATTGTACAAAATCCTGTTCACATTCCTCTATTTGAGATAACCTCCACTAGGAGGTTGAAAGACGTACTATAGAACGTAACATTCCTCTACCAATGATGTAAAATTTCCCATGGATAACTGCCAATCCATATTATAAGAATATGCATAAATATCGTGCTACAATATTATGAATAAAATGGAAAAAAAATGTATTTGTCAAGCATATACCCATCATAAGGACTCTTCTTCCCGTCGCTTGTTGGTGTAGTTCTCCCAAATATGATATCCTCCTTTGATAAAGGTTTTCCTGAACTGGGTATCTCTTTCGTTGGTGTTTTTCTTCCAAAAATTGAATCCAGTTTTCCAGTCTGCTCCTTAGGGCTTTCTCTTGTGGTTGTTGGCTTTTTGCGCAGATATTTTGAGTCGAGCTGAGGCGATGGGGTTGTCCGTACTCCAGGCGTCTTTGATCCTCCTGGGCTTGCTCTGCCAAAATTTGCCTTCATAATTTCTTCATCAACATCCTCCTCATCTGATAAGCTATGACCAAGCATTCGAGTGAGATCTCTTGAACCCATGGTCCTTGTGCCCAAACCACGACTCAAATCTGGGGAGTGATCTGGTCGTCTTTTGGCTGATCCTGGACGACCATATTGTGATGTGTGATACTCTGTGACGGATGGGTTCATATAAAAGATTAAAATGAATTTTTAAAAAAAATGAATCAGAGGTATTGTTTTTCCACATACAGTGATCATAAAAAAGCAATAATACAATAGGTTTTCAAATTTCCATAAGGAAAACACTTTAGCTTTTTTCTTCTTTTCTTTTTTTCCTATAAAAAAAAAATTCATGAAATGAACTGTCCAAATCAGAAAAAAAAAAACACTTCTGTGATTTTCAATCATGAAATATCAAAGTTTGACTTTTATTTCTAAAACAAACCACGAATACTTCTCCTGCTAACAGTGCAACTTCCTTCTATCTTCTGAAATCTGATGACTATGTTTCTCTCAATGAAGTTTGTCTTTCTTTCTCTAGACCAAGTTCACAACCAATCTCTTCAGCGATTAACATTCTCACACATTACACTTTCTCAGAAACAAAATTATTTTGACTGATACCTGTTGTGCGGGATCCTAAAGCATCATCATCACTATCAGTCAATTCATGTCCCAGTCCCAAATTCTTTCTTTGTTTCAGTTTTGACTGTAATTCATTTTGAAATGAGTCCTTTGGCCTCTGTCTTCTTGGCCGAGGCACTGCATCTATTTCATCCATAGTATTTACCTGCATGATAATATAACATGGCTTAAAAGATCTCTGTCACTGATACTCTACCAATACAGTAAAGCAATATTTTGGCACACTACTCTATTAAATCTTAAAACAATTATGTTTAAACTACTCTGATTCAATACCACATAATATGACAATCTGAGACCACTACATTAAATATATACAAATGTATTTTGGTCCTGTATCTCTCTATTTTACTTTACAAAGTGATGCCAGTATGCACAGGGTTAAACAAATATACATTATCTCATCCACTTAGTTTAGTGGTTAAAGTATGTGTGTGCAAAAATAACACAAGTTATAGAACTTTTTGATTTTTTTTATCATTACCTCATAATCTTTACCTTTATCCAACAGTCAGTTTTTATTAGAAATGGGGCGCTTCATTTTTTGTTAACCCCTTCACTGCTATGCATCACATTTCCTCTCCCAGTGCTTAGCAAATTTCACAAAATTTGCAGCAATAATAATTTCATTTCTGTCGAGATTAAAACCCCTTCAGTGTTCTGCTGACGTACAACGTACATCATAATATGACTAGGGTCAGATCCATTGTTAACGTACAGCATACATCACTGTAAAACCTTGTTTTACGGTGACATATGCTGTATGTCCATAGAGCATCTGATTCCAATCATATTATGGCATACCTAGTATGTCAAGAGAGCAGTGAAGGGATTATATGTTAAGTCTGATGTAAGAACTTTCAGCATTCAGAAATTATAGCTGCATTTACAACTGGAGAAATGCTAGCCATAGATCCTCTCACTCACATGAAGAAAAGACAAAATTTTTTGCCAAAGGAAGTGGCAAGGATCTCCAGTCCGGGATTTTAATCCTGGGTGGGGTGGGGGGGGGGGGGGGGGTACACTCCCTGACTGGACAAAACTTAGAATATCAAATCTAGAGAGGAAACCTCAACATGTTATATCATAGAAGGCTGCTGCTATTTGGACAAGGGTCTACTTAGTGTTACTTTGCTATCCTGATTCGGGTTTTGCTTAGCCAAAGTGTTATGGGTTTACTAAGTATCATATCTGGACCAGTTTTTGCTGCATTAAGCACAATGTGAGAAAACAGACCAAATATCAACAAAAATATACGAATTAAAGTTGAATTTTCAATTACATTGGGAGGATGCATCCTGATTGATTTTAAAATGATGTTTTGCGGTCTGACTGAGCCAATATGTTGACCTACTTAGCCTCCGCATGATGGGTTAGATCCGGAGCCACTATAAGTATGATAATGTTTTAGGGCCTTGTCTATTGTGTTACTGTTGAAAATTTACTTGAATTACACAGAGAAGATCCTTGAAGAATTCAAAAATGCCTAAAACTTAAACTTTATTGGAAAACTGACTCTTTGCACAATATCTCCTAGCCTAGAAAATGTTTCAAGGAAAATCACTCATGCGCAATCACAAAAAAATAAAAAATACACACGAAAACACACAGTATGGCAAAAACTGGTCTCTTTAGGACCCTAACCTAATTTTAAACATTAATCCTAACAAAACAAGTGTTTTCTTGATCACAAAATCCTTTAAACTTTGCTTCAAATTCGGAATACGATGAAAATGTGGCACCCACATCCATGAGTGATAGCTGACTGTGACTGGGTGCTTCCCAGAGGGGTGTTTCTAAAAATAGCTCCTGGTCCACATCTATACTACAAATCTGCAACAAAACACAGAAAGGCTTGTAGACTCAAAAGCTACGGAATGTATCCATCTGAAATTTGACACACAACATTGTTGCATAAGATCTATGTTTCTACTGACATACTGAAATAAGCTAACCATGTTTGGCATTATTCTAAAAACGCGATAATAACTGAATAAAAAACTCATGAGAGTGTTTGATCCAATTGTACGTTTGAGAGAATGATGTTTTCAAAACAACAAACATGTTTTCCTTGAGCAACATTCAGCAATCACCTGAAATACCAACATCATGCGCATGCTTGCCATACACTTTAAGTTGCTGGGAAGTGTCGATTTGACCTATATTTTAAAAAATTGGCACTACCTTCTTTTTGCGGTCCCGGTATGTTTCTACTACGGCAACCTGGTACTTATCGATTACTGCCTTCCAATTATACAGCAACATGGATATGAATGCTAATATGTCTACTTGCACGGACTAAATGAGGAAGATTAATTACTGTCAATATGATTATTACTGAATTGGCGTTGTCTGAGTGTTTCAAATGAATAATAAACTTTTTTGGTTGATTATTTATTGGTGTAGTGTTGTTTAGCTTAGCATCTGACAATGTGATGTAACCGAGACGAAAATTAATCAATAAATAAGTACTACACGTAAATGTGTAGATCTAGATATCTAGCAGTATCGTAATCATCACGGTAATGCCAGAAAATACAAAAACTCTGTTGAAAAACAAGCAGGGCTGGAAATAAATTTAGATTTATACTTTTGGCATTTTGTACCTGTATATAGGTAGACCTGACGATTCCTACACCAATGTATTGGTCAGGAAAATATCAATTTGTAAAAGATATATCTATACTCTGCAATAGGTCGTATTTTTTCACGCCATGTTTATACTTGTTACTCAGGGAAAAAACATGAATTAACTTCACGGAACAATACAACATTCTATCAAAAGTTCTCCCAGAATAAAGTTGACAAATTGAAAGTATTATTAAGTAATATAGAACTCTATATGATTTGTAGGTATTGGTTGGGGTATTATAAATCTTAAGATTAATATATGAGACAGTAGAGTATTATATCGTTAAACGGCATCCTCATTCATTGTTTTGCATCAAGGAGAGAGTTCATCGCTAAAAAAGGATCGATACTGATGTTCTGTATGCCTGAGACTACTTAGATCTCCGTTTTAATATCACTCTCCGATCTCGACAGTGTACATGTATTTGTTTGTCAAATCGATAGGAATGTCACATTTGTATTTTATTTTATTTTTTATTCGCGAACATATATTACACACTAGTTTTTTTTTGTTTTTAAATAATCTATCGCTCTAAAAGAAATCAACAACAACACCAAACAGTGTGATTTAACAATAATTCATACATGCAGTTGGAAACTTGAAAGCTTGGGTGCCATTTTACCTATGACTAACATAGAATAGTGTTGGATTCAAGTTAAAGGAGGATTCTTTCTCAATAGGAAATGTGACAGTGTCTCGTTTATAATGATGTTTATAATGTATAGAACAGCTAAAACTGTAACAAAAAAGTTTTCAAAATTTGTAACTGAATCACAGGTGAATATAAAATGATTTTGTTACTCATTCATTCATTTGAGATTAGCAAGAGCTCTGAAATGATCTTTCTTCTTCTTTCTTTTTCATCCGTCCTCTTGTGCCGTCTAGGGCGTCGAGGGGAGAAAGAGCTTTCAGTCTCTGAAATGACGAACAAATAAATAATATCGTTTTGATACTTATGGTTATAAGAATCCTTTGGTATCGATTCCATATCGTTGAATGCTGGATTTATAGGGCACTCTATTTATAGATATTCTCAACGTACAATTAATTCTTCTCTTTCGTCTGTTAAATATAATGTAACAGTCTAATAAAGATATTTAAAAAACAACAACAACAACAATAAAAATATGAATTCGAATTAAATAAGTCGTGTGAAAAAAGTTTTAGATATATAACAAATTAGATTCTTTACTAGCAGAAGCAGAGTGGCGCAGTGGAAGCGTGCTGGGCCCATAACCCAGAGGTCCGTGGATCGAAACCACGCTCTGCTAACTCTTTTTTTTTTTTTCTACTATGCACATTGATTTAGTTGTACATTTCTAACTAATAGTTTGCCACCTTTTCACGTCAGCACCTCTCTCTCTCTCTCCCCCTCCCCCCACCCAACTCAATTTCAACTCCAGTTATAATCATGCTGACAGAAAGCAGTTCTTGTTCTACTAATTATATCATTTTCTTCTTGACTTTTATAAACGTCGATTTTAGTAAGCAGCAAAATTTGCCAGAATGAAACTGTTGAATTATTATGATGCCCATTACATGAATGTAAATTCCCCTTAAATAAGAAGAAGAGAAATCACAGGGAAAACAAATGAGATATCCAAAAATAATTCTGAATAAAAAATAAATAAATAAATAAAATTTACAACAACAAAAAAATGTTCTACATTTTGCATCTAATGTAATTTTAATAATTATTATTTAATTTAATGATAGAGTATATATAAATTGGTCATTTTTGTTTTGTTTTGTTTTGTTTTGTTTGTTTGAAAGGTGAGCAGCTCGAAGGCATCTGTGTGCCGAAATAAAAGAAAACTGACTAATATCAGACAGAGATACAGATGCTTTACAGATACAGCGGTACCAGAGATTTTTAGCACTGGCTTCTTGCATGGCCATTTTTCATATAAACCACCTTCAACTGCTGATAGGATTTGAAAGAAATCAGACATAACACAGTTTTATAAAAACATAACTGACTTTATTTCTGTCTCAAAGCTAATTGGTTAATGTAAAAAATCTTGGTTTAAACAATGTATTGTTTCAAACACTTTGCTAATAACCGATAGGTTAGAGCGCCAGATCTTTTACTAATACTATAGTTGTTTCGGAAGTAATTTCTTGGCACTTGTACCTGTCGTTACAAGTAAGAAGATTAAGGAGTTGAACTAAGTATGCCTTGAGTGAGATGGTAATTAGAACCGTTACTGTAACGGACCCTTGTTGGATCACCTCACAGTCTTAATGTGATCCTTAAGACTAATACCGTTAGAGCCATTGAATGGCATATTGGCCAGGGGTGATACAATAACCTCAATACAGAAGGTAAGTAGGTACTGAATTATCTTACTATTAAATAATGCATGCAATAGATTTCTTTAAATTGCATCTGTCATTCACAGATGAGTTTATAAATGTAACAGAGTTTTTTCCACAGAATGAAACCGTTAAACTAAATCATTTATCGTTTTGAAAATCTTCTGTAGATTCTGTTATATTATTATCCGAAAAACAAAACAAACAAACAAACAAAAACAAAGGCCTCTCAATAACAGCAATAATATTTTTAATCGATCTTTTTGCTGCCTGTTTGTGCTATATAATGTTCGTCAGATTGTTACTTGGTTGTTGGTTGACTGGTTGTGTGGATGACTAGTTTAATCAGACGACGGCTGGCTGGTAGAAAGACAATCAGGTAGAGAGGTATAGAAAGATAGAATGATAGGAAGGAGGTGAGAAAGCGATAGATAGATAGATAGATAGATAGATAGATAGATAGATAGAGAGAGAGAGAGAGAGAGAGAGATAGATAGATAGAT